>JXSR01S029256.1:0-13791 GCA_000969725.1 Ophiothrix spiculata
CAATAAACAAACCCAAAATACCCCACCAACCATTTCATATTCAATAACCTTAATCAAAGTACAATTCCATCAAGTCAACGAAATGCATTTCAAGTACAAACCAAAAAAAACAAACGAACCTATCTAGTTTATACTTTAAATTCGATGGCAAAAATTTGGTGACGTCGCGTCCAAATGTTTGGAGGGCGACTATGGTTTGGGCCTATGTGCGTGATCCATGCAGTACCTGGGTGACTTACGTAATTAGAGCTTTTTGGATACGGGCTAAATGTACTTGTATAATGAAAGGCAAAACTTATGAAAATGTGTTATTCTTGTATCCGGGGGTGGGGAGGGGTTTACTAAAAATGTGCTGCCCAGGTTATCCAATATAGGCTTTTGAGGAACTGATCTTTAATCAAAAATAGGGTCTATAGAACTTATCTTTACTCACTAGAGTGAGGTTGAGCTTTCATGCACCCGTTTTTCCTTTCCTCTTTTCTTTCCTCGTAGTGTGCGCCCCTCTACCCTATCTTGTTCCGCATTCACAGACACTCTCCCTCGATGTCACACTGATGAAGGAGTTTGTCCGAAAAGTTAGTACGTAATAAAAAATTGTGGAAACACATCATTTACTAGTTTAAACTACATTTAATTTATTGAAACTTTTGTTAACATGCATTATACTTACACAACATTAGTACAGGGCAAAATGGTGTCGACATAGGTGTTGACTCGTAGGGGGGGAGGGGGTACATTATCACCCGCAGGACAGCCACAATGGCGGGCAATTCTCGTGTCGGGCAGGTGAAAATAGAAAGTTACCTGCCCGACTGGTGGGTAGGATTTTTGTTAAGTCTATGTTGAGTAATACCCCATCTCTAACGATCTGGGCGGGTAACTTGAAAAAAGTAATTTGCCCAACTGACAAGCACAAAAAATTACAAATGTCAAGCCCTGGGTAAGTCTATAAAAATATTTGTGTATCATTAAATTATAGGTCTGTAAATATTTCTACAGGCCTAAATGACGATGAACGTTGTTCCAAAAACACATCATTAATATCACAATGCAACATTCACATATCATTCCTAAAACGTTGTCCGATAGCGAAAATCCTGACCTTTTTTTGATGTGTTTATAAGCGGTTGCGGAGCTCATCTGCATCATCTGTATATGAGTGTGTCCCCTAGATCAATATTACTTTGGTTTAACACGTATTACAATGTCATCACTTCTGAACATTTTCTAAAAAACAGCCCTAAAATGCATAAAAAGTATCTAATATATGTATTAACACTTAAGTGGTCAAGGTCCTCCACACACCCGTTAGTGGTCAAGGGGGGTCCATATGGACCCAACACCGAAAAAGCGCTTTCAAAAAGAAATTTTACGTTTAAACTGTGGTTGCAGGTAAAATACTTCAAAAGAACTAAAACAAAGAAAACATTTCGAAATTGGACAAACTGTTTCAAAATGGCAGCCAAAACAAAATTTTCTGTGTCGCGTCCAAATCTTCCCGCCAAAAATGTGAAAACTCACTTCCCAATGGAATTTTTCAATAAAACTTGGTTTGCTGTATGCAAATACAAATATGTTTCTGCACAAAAACAAAAAGTTGTTCGGTTACGATTTTATGGGCAAAACAAATTTGAAGAGCGCCTTTGAAAATGCTTATTTATGCTAATTAGCATTGGAAGGGGCGGGTCAATTTAATTTTTTTTGCCACCAGGTGAATGGTATGGTAAAATTAGACAAATAGGCCAGAATCAGAATCAGAATCAACTTTATTTCCATATATTACATGTACATATATAATAAAACTACAATATATACAAACAACATAAAATAAAAACAATGTAACAAGAGAAACATTATATGGAGGAGCAATCAAAAGGCCAGTAAGGCCTGATCACGATTACCCCTTGTTAAGGCCTATATAAACAAAAACAAACAAAAGAATAATATTTAACAAACTATCACACAAGACCAACACCAGCTCCAAAACAAAATAAAAGATGATGATAAATCACACGTTTCAAGAATGATTGTAAGGCCTACATAGAAGGGCGATGAAAAAATACTTGGCGTTTTTTGCGCTGACCAAATGTTGGGTCCATATGGACCCCCCTTGACCACTTAAGTGTTAAATACTGAAATCAATACCGGTACTTGAATAATCAATCTTCATGTACAATGACTTATTTGGTTTAATGACCGTCCCATGATCATGTAATTTGATGACAAACCTCGTAAAATTTGCTTTCAAAGGCTGAATTAGAAAGATCTTTACTGATTTTGCTCCGCTACAAGGATTGGCCGTTACCGGCGGTGCGTTAGCATCCAGCCATAGATAAAAAGGAAATGTTGAAGAATCACAGTCACAACCAGTATATGTGCTGGATAAACCAAGGCATAAGCATAGTAATAGGCAAAAACATAGTAACGTACTGTGCGAGTATCAGCGGCGGCACCAGCATCTGAATTCTGGGGGGGCAAAAAAATTTGAAAAAAAAAAAAAAATTGACCTAAAATGTAACGCGCGCGTAATTTTTCAGACAAAATGTGTTCATTTTGGCTAAAAAACGGCTATTTTTGGGTAAAATAATGATATTTAATAGTGAAATACGCGCGAAGCGCGCAAAATTATCAATAAAAACGGGTAATTGAGAGAAATTTTGTGCCTAGAAGCTTCTGAATTTTTTTTCTGGGGGGCCAAGCTGGGGGGGGGCAAAAAAAATTTCAAGGGGGGCAAATGCCCCCCCATGGTGCCGCCACTGGCGAGTATATGAATTGATAATATTAGTTCGGCAGAACACACAATTCGGATACGTATCTGAATTTGGATATCATTTTGGTTAGATTGTAGAGGAAAATATTTTTTTTTCCTTTTTCGAGCCAGGGGGGCGAGTGCCCCAATGCCCCCCGCTTCGTACGGCCCTGCACCTTTAAAATAATGGCATTATCAGATTCCTGGCCAAATTTCCTTTTAGAAAATGTATAACTTTTACCAAATATGCCAATCTAGTCAAAAGATATGTCATTCTAAAGTTTTTGAGTGTAGATGCATGTTTTGTACAGTAAAGTATAGAGAAATGCAACTACAAAACCATTAAAAATAATTAATTAGGATAAGATATTGACAATGTGATACAATCTCCATTACTATACAAATTTCATTGAAATCCCCACTTTCTTACAATGTTTATGTGTAATTCAATAGGCTCTTCATCCACCAGATCCCATGTTAGTCCTCATTGCTTTTTTCAGGTATAACTACATTAATGAAAATCATTACAATTCAAGTTTCCTTCTCGTATGTGAATAGAGTAGAAATAAGACCTTTCATATGATACCAAATTTTCCTCAATAAGTTAAGCATTTTTTGAAAATACACACATTTTCATTACTTTTCAAAGTAATAGTAAACAGATCCCATACATTTGATGGAGCTATTTCTGATGCAAGGCCACCTATATCCAGTGGCGTAACCAGAGGGGGGGGGGCATAAAAAATGTCTGCCCCCACGCCGCTCGCCCCCCCCCCACCCCCAAATGAAATCAAGGAAAGTACAGAGTTTCAATATATAATATAGTACATTGGTAATGCAACTGTGCAAAATTTAACGCTTTTTAATATGGGTTAGTTTTTCTAAATTTGCACCAAAATGGCACAGATTTTGACAATAATTTAAGAAAAAAACTTGCTTTTTCACCATAAATTATAGTACAATTTTTTATAAACTTTAGCCAAATTTGGATGATTTGCTACATGAAAATTTTTTAGGTGTACCTTTTTGTGTCTGAACAAGAACTTTTTCGACCCCCTGCAAAATTGTCTTGCCCCTGCTCGCCCCATCGACTGAAAATTTCTGGTTACGCCACTGCCTATATAACTTACACAAGGTTTTACAAAGATCCATTGTACAAGGCATGGCCAGCATGGGCGTCATTTCATTTTGAAGTGTATGGGGGGGGGGGGGGGCCCGGGGGTTTAATTTTCAATTATATTTTGGGGGGGGGGGACACAAACGTGTCCCCCCTGTCCCCCCATGAAATGACGCCCATGGCAGCCGGGTAAAGCCATGAGATGAGTCAGGTGACTGTTCAGCAAGGAGGACAAGTCAACCCAGTGCAGCAGCGATTGTCACTGTACAGATATACATGACAATGGGCTTCACTGCTACCACAATACCCAACAGTTGAACAGCAGCCTCCGATGCATTTTCCTGGTTGTCCATTCTCGGCTAGGTGGTTTGGCCCGCACCGCGATGAGTGACACCAATCACCTATTTTTAAGACAAAAACACGGTTATCTTTAAAGGCAGAAGCTTAGATTCCCCTTAGTCTAATTACAGCTTAAAAATGTAGTGAAATCCAAAAAAGTAAAACAAATCTACAAAGAAATGGCTCAAATTGAGAGAGAATTAATTTGCAATATAGGCCTATATCATTCTGTGGTGGTGGTGTGACTATCCAGTATTTTTTCTGAATCCTAAATCTGTACTTCTGATAGATTTACCAGATAAAAGATTAAACAAAGCAAAGGTGTAGAAACAAAGATATTGAAATATTTGATACTAGAATAATGATAATAATTCTGTAGGTAAAAAAGTAGCGGGAAGAATCTAGGCCAGTCCCTTCAAATGATGGTTTGACATTTTGGATGCTTGTGAGCCTACTACTAATAATGGTTTGGATGAGTATATTAGTTATGGCCGAGGATATAGACACGATGATCGTGTCAATAACCTTGTTCAAAATGGCTAGACACGATGATCGTTTCAATAACCTCGCCCAAAATGGCTATAGACAGTTGGCTATAGACACAATGATCGGGTGGGAGAAAGTGAATGGCCCTATTTATGGAGCCGAATGCTAGGCTGATGATCAAGGGTCAACTCCCCATTATTTTCTCCCTCTTGTTTGTTCTCTTTTGATATCACACGGACCTAAAGGACAAAAAGGTTACATTCCGAATAATATCAGAAACTTTCCTGGTTGTAATATAACCATAGATATAGAGGGGGGAGATACCAGGCTTTGTATCGTCGTCAGCCATGGAGCTCAAATTGGGGGTATTCGGGTCCAACTCGGTTCGCGGCAAAATCAACTCCGAGTGCCAATACTTAGTTACGCGTAGAGACAACCTGCGCAACTAATACTTTACGCGAATGATACGCCAACCTGCACGCAAAGCGTGTGTGCGTGTTTCAATATTCGCGTATTATGACAAGGTGCGATGCATCATCGGCAAGCTATTGGCAAAAACCTGAATACCCCCAATTTTGTCTCCATGCCGGAATAAAAATGGCGGATTGCCTTGTATCTCCCCTTTAAAACTATGAATATAACCAATCAATGCAAGTCATTTTCCTCCTTCCACCATTTTTGTTGCTTCTTCTTGAGCGGGCCCCTTGAGCATCAGTGAGCATCGTCTCCATATATCCACTTTCTCACATACGATCATCGTGTCTATAGCCATTTTGGGCGAGGTTATTGACACGATCATCATGTCTATAGCCACTTCCATTAGTTATACCCTGAAAGTGCAAAGGTAAGAAGTGACCACTTACATGTTAGTTGATATTTTTAAGCCATTTATACATCATTTTTTGTAGCTATTATGATGTTAAGACACTGGGCAAGGGGGTTCATTGTCTATATGGAGATGTGCTGCACAAATGAGATACTTTTTGACAACCCTTACACATGGGACCCACTTTATATGGCATACATCATTAGACAAAGGTTGCAATTTACCAAAAAAGGGTTAAGTCAGAATTTTCAGAAAACCCTTTCAAATTAGACTTGCTCCAAGTCTTTGATCAACATATTCCACTTCTTCAGTCCCTGTATTTGTCATTTTTGATGAGTTTGATAAAACATTGTAAATACAGCTTCCATTTGTTTATTTTCACTTGTTTTCAATTCAAAAACTCTCTTAACATAATTTATTTTTAGGAAGGGCAAAAATGAAACATTAAAAAAATACATTTCAACAAACAAAATTTTATTCTGGGCAATTATTGGGGAAACTGAGTAATATTAGTTATTTTCATTATGGCCAAAAAACATGAAACATTCAAAAACGCAACTGAAAAATATGAAAAATAATTTTTGAGTAACACATAATTATTTCGACTATGGCAAAAAGGTGAAATATATGAAAAATAAATTTTATTTGTATTATGGCCAAAATAAGTGAAAAATATGAAAAATAATATTTGAGTAACATAATTTATTTCCATTATAGCCAAAAGAGCGAAAAATGTGAAAATAAATTTTGAGTACCATTATTTATTTCCATGATGGCCAAAAAAGGGGAAAATATGAAAAATAAATTTTGGGGAACATAATTCATTTTCATTATTACCAAAAGAGTGAAAAATATGAAAAATAAATTTTGAGTAACATAATTTATTTTTATTATGGCCAAAAGAGTGGAAATTATGAAAAATAAATTTTGAGTAACATAATTTATTTCCGTTATGGCAAAACAAATGAAAAGTATGAAAAATACATTTTGAATGAAATAATTTATTTCCAATTATGGGCAAAAAAATGAAAAACATGAAAATTAAATGTTGACTAACATAATTTATCTTTATTACGGCCAACACAATGGCAGCACAAGTTCAGCTCCAGTCCCATCCGGCAATGTAGACAATTCAGTTTCAAAAATAGGCCATTTAAACCAAATTATGCAAATTAGGTACTTAAATAGCATAATTTGCGCTTAAAACGCACATGCCATGACTCATGCCCTGCATCCACTTACTTCCTAAATATTATTACAATAGGTGATACGGTTCTCAGAATATGCATTAAAAACACAAAAGTAAGCCAAATTTCTAACATTAATCATGCGATTTAGATACTTAATTAGCACATTTTAGGTATTTAATTAGCATATTTTGCGCTCAAAATGCACAGAGTGATAATCCTACCCTACATCTACCTAATTCAGAAATATCATGATGTCAGGTGAAAAAGTTCTCGAGCTGAAAATGGGCTATTGAAAAAGTGAAAAACAACAAAGACAATTCGCTTGATCAAAAATCCAAACCTGCTGCATCTGCGGAAAAAACTAAGTAGTTGTACCTTACGTCGCTGGTTTATTGGAAAAAATCTCTCGAATTTGTAAGAAACATGGATTTTCCACCACCATGAAGCCATTCCAAACTTTACAAAATCTTCTGAACCACCCAAAGGACAAAAGAGATCACTTGCAGACAGCAGACACGATTTATGCTGTCCCATGTAAGGGTTGCGCAAAAAGTTATATTTGTAAAACGGGACAACTGTTAAAAACTCGTCTCACAGAACATAAAGCTGAAGCTGACAAAATATGTGCCAAAACTTTTACTCGATCCCAAAGGAAAACATCCACAGCTGGAACTCCACAAATCTGCAATATCAGATCACGTTGCGGATACAAACCACATCATTGGGTGGGAGGCGGCAAAACTTATTAATCAGGAACAAGACAGAACTACACGGTGGCTCAAGGAAGCAATCTGGATACGTGGGAAAGTAGGTAATACCATGAACAAAGACGAGGGGGCTTACAACCTAAAAAAAATCTACGGTTCACTCATTCTGAAATGGCAACCAACCTGTGATGACACAAAGTCATCAAGTAGATGTAATTGCCAGTCAACACTGCAGAACAGAGTGACCAAGCTTCCTGATAGGAAGTGAAATATTTCTAGGGAGTGCCATCTTTAAATTATTGGATCTGTAATCAGAAACTTTTTAGCCGTAGGCGTTTGTAATGTATTTTGCATTGTAAAATAGCCCATTTGTCCTGGCAACATTTAAATTCCACAATGAAAGCTAATGAAGACTTATTGACATGGATTTACATTACCACCCAAAGTGGCGCTTTCCTGATACAATAATTATTGCCAAATGCCCTGAAGGTTTTTTAAACAAAAGATTTGAATATTTATCACTGACGACCTTGGCTTATACTACTTTCAAAATAGGGAATATTTTATAGTAAATGGAAGATCTCAAATAATTACCAAGCCTCTGTAACAGATTAACTGTAATACAATGTATTCAGTATCTGGCCTTTTCTAAAACGAACTAATGAAGCAGAGACTGTCAACAGACAGTTGTTTATCTGAATATCATGATATGCTTGATCTGGAAATGGAGGAATTTTCAGTAAATTATGATCACATTGAAAGCACACAATGGCCTGTTATTTATATAAGGCTAAGCTTAAGCTTGTACAAATTAAAGCTTATAACATGCAGTACTGATAACATGCTGGCAGTGTTGGCGTAGTTAAATTGGAAATGTGTGAAGACCATTGCTGTGACAATGAATGATAATGAATATAGAAGATAATGAATATAGAAGATAATGAATATTGGGATTTATTTTCTCAAAAGCTCAGTGTTATTAAAATAGTGGATTTGTCAGACCAATGACATGCTGATGTGGTTTGGCATTCAAACATCACAGTTAGGGACTGATCACTAACACTTGTTAAGTTCCCAAGGGGAGTGGGGCTGGAAAATATTTACCACTGAAAATTGAACCTGTATGATTTTCTGTGGGGTTGACGCATTATTTTTTCAAAAAACTAGGGCCCAAAAATTTTGAAGCACGAAAAAAAGGGCTTATTTTTTTTTTCATCAGCCCTACCTCAACCCTTAACTAAGTTCTGTGAACGGTCTTAGCATGGCTTGGCAGTCCAAAAATATAAAGACGCTCAAAATACCTGGTTAACGTTAGCAATGTAATCTGGAAATCATTTCTTTCGGACGATTCCAAAGTAAAGTTTGTGATTGAAAAATTTAACTTTTAAAAGGCTATACAGAACCTAGTATAAATATAGGCCTAATATCAATGAGTTTATTGTTTATAATCGTGCTCACTGGTGGGGTCAAGACATGCACCGGGTAGATGTTTAAAAATTTAATTAATTGCCAAAACCTGAATAAAGCCGCGAAACGTTCGGTAACGTTTGTGACATCGCACGGAAATATATTTTTTTTTTGCTCCAAATGACTTCATGTAAAAATTCTCTGACATGTTAGCGATTTTTATTGTGATTTACACAGATGAAAGGCAACATATGTTCACACATTTCTTAAAAATGATAGGAAAGTCTATCGTTAGGATATATTTTAATGCATTTTCTGTGTGGTAACGTTTGTGACATTTTGGTGTAACTTTTCGGTAACATTTGACGTTTGTGACCCTTATGAAACAAAACATGTACTCATTCATGCACAAATAGAAAAACTTTACAATTTCTGTTTGGGAAATGCATCTCACGTACCAAGTAACAAATGTATGACAGAAACCCTGCTTAGGTGGTCAAATAAAAAAAACCTGATTTTGCTTGAAGCCAAAAAAGTTTTATTTTCAATGGCATGAGCCTTTAAATATTGTATATTTCAAATGTTTTCCACAATTTTTGTTCATGGTGGGCCTGGCCACTTTACCCAAACCTAGTTACGCACCTGATTCTGAGAAAATAGTGTGGGAAAGTGTTTCTTTTTCTGAAAATACAATAAAGTTGGGCTTGTGTGTTGTGTTTTGTTATGTTTTGTTTAAATAAAGGAATTTGTTAGAATACTTTTTATCATCCGGAGGCGTTGTCTTTTTAAAGACAGTTCTTGTTTATACTACGAACTATGAACAATCCTGATGAATCTATTCAGTGTATATAGCTGATATGTTCTATGTTCTGACAGCTAAAACTTTGAAATTATTCAACTCTTCATGCTTTTAATATTTTTTTTGAAAAACTAATACATACATCTAGGTACAAAGAATTTTGATACAGCCAGATTACAGCCTATTTTTCTTACGTTTAATACACGTTACCCCATTGCTTTCTTTCCTGCTTCCAGAGCAAGCTGCTGGGTCATCTGATTCGGTTTCACAAGTTCTGGTTCTTATCAATGTGCCAGTACCACATTGCCGGTTACAGCGCCAAGCACCCCAGTCTGTCCAAAATGCTGTTAGTTAAATGTAATAAATTTAGAAAATTATATGAAATGAAATCATTAATTTTGTACATTATAGGGACGGTGTTATTTATGCTAGCCAGTGGCCGATTTCACTAATATTAAAGCCAATCATTAACTCATCGTAATTGTAATATTCCACATACTTGTTTTATTGGAACTTACGCATTAGACTTTGTTTAAAGGAATACTAAAAGATTTCAAAAATAAAAGATAAAAATCAGAAATGGTTTTGAGTAAAAACAGCCTAAAATGATGGATTGTGACTACCTAAAAGCTTTTCCAAGTGCATTTGGTCAAAAACGTGTTTTGTCACAGAAAAATAGATAAAAGGCATATGTATGTTTTCCTATACTAATACATGTGGAATTAAATTAGGGATCCCAAATTTAATTCAACAAATGGCCATAACAGAAAAAGAAGCATATTTAAGCCAAATCGTTTGGAGGGTATTAATATCTATCAAAACCAAATTAAAACCAATAAGTTAAAAAATTCAAAAGTCATGGGTGACAGGGGGGCGCTTAATCTTTAACACTTTATAGTATTGCTTTAATCTATTTTCTACGCATTTCGAGAATAGAATCGTAATAGTGAGTGTTGAGGAAAATTTGGGGAGCAGTAAAGTAAAATGTTGTATGCAGGACGTGACCACAACTCTTCAAATCATCCAAAAATTATATACCCTTTGTTCCCACTTCACACCTTAAAGGGCGATTTTACCAATACAGTTCCACAATACGGTTTGAAAAGTACCATATTTCTTGAAAATGGCTGTTTTTGATACCCTTAACAGTGTCACCAGATTTACCCTTCAATCCTTGAAACAACCCTAATTCACTTTTTCTTGGTCACGCCCCGCCAACATTTATTTGATTGGCCCCCTGGGTGATAAAAACACATTAGTGCCTTTGTGAGATTTGAACCTACGATCGTAAATTTACGAGACGAGCGCATTAATTGATCAAAGTTAAATTTAATGGAAAGTCAAACCTCAAAACTCGATGCTACAACAAGATCATTTATTTCTTGAATTTAAGCATACTTATTCACTGTAACTGGAGCAGGCCCGCTGAGAAGGGGGGGGGGGGGGGGCAAAGGAGGCATTTGCCCCAGGGCTCAGGGTCATAGAGGCACATAGCATAAAAACGTTGCAAAAAATGGAAAAAAGAAGAGGGAGGAAGAAAAAGACAGAAAAAGATAAACTTTTAAAATAATAATATTTGATGGAAGAATTATAAAATCAAAATTTAAGAACTAAAAGTAATAAGAAATAACTTTGAAATGATCAACCGTCAAGGGTTGAACTTCACCCTAGTATAGGTTGACCCAGTTATGTGCATCAGGATGTGAGCCCGCAAGCGCAAATACATTATCAATTAACCGCAATGCCAACCACAATCGAGTAACATATGAATATGATCAGTGATGGACTAAAGAGTCTAGGGCCTACTGACTGGGCCACCTTAAAATATTGCTTTAAGCCCCCCCCCCCCAAAAAAAAAAGAATAAAAGAAAAGAAATACAAGAAAAAAATCACTGCGGCCACATAATTTTCCCAATGATTAATAAAGACAAAATGTCCGTACAATACGCCGGGACAGTTGTGACGTCATAATTTATGCACATCACCCAACACGTGCGTTTTGGACCCAAACAAATGATCGTGTCCACTAATCATACGTATTAACACAATAGGCACAGGTAAACATACAATTCAGACCGATTTTTCTCGGTTGGAAGACAAAAATAACGGCAGGGGTCCCATCTTGGCTTGTTATCACAACCTTCAGCATAATAGGCCGGCATGTTTTCCCTTATTTTTGTTTTAGACGAAAGTTATGGTATAAAATCGGAGTCAGACTTTTTTCCCCATAGACTTAACGTGTGGCAAAAATGGCCACACCGTTTGTTTGGGTCCAAAACGCACGTGTTGGGTGATGTGCATAAATTATGATGTCACAACTGTCCCGGCGTATATCATGGGGCCCGAGTAGGACACTGTGACCCCACAGCTTCTTTCCCCTACGAAAATGCAATGGACCTAGGGAAAATTTTTGTGGGTCCAGTTTTTGGAACCAGGGACAGCAACAGGGGGCATATTTCTCCCCCAGTCAGAAACCTATCCCCCATTGTTCCCTCACTTTACGTTACCATCAGATATTTCACACTCAATTTCTCCTTGTTTTTAATAATATAGATGTAAAAAAAATTGTGGCCTTTGTGCAAATTTCAAGATATTATGTTGATTTTTAGTCAACATTGGCAAGTTTTTGCGCTAATTTCAAAATTAAAAAAAAACATTTAGCTGAAATAAGCAGATTTGACGAAACATTACATTATTTCCTCAGACCATTTTTGCTCCAAAAAAGAGTGCCCCCGATATTTCCTTTTCCTCAGTTTATCCAAGGTTAATTCTGACATGACCTATTACTAATTGGGACCGTGCCTAAGGTTTGTCCCGGGGCCCGTAATTTCTAAAAGCGGCCCGGAACTGGAGTGAAACTTACTGTGGGATATGACATGAACTTATTTCAAATTTTTCTGATATTTAGAGTTTCTGCTCAGATTAAGGGTAGGTATTCTGATCTGGTATATGTTTTCCATAATGGAATGAAGGGTCATGATCTGCATAAAGCAATTGTCAAGCTTCATTTGTATACCTTGAGCCAAATTATTGCTACATGCAAAAATGTGTTTGAGAGTGACCCATAGAAACCTATAGGATATTTATTCTTGTTAACAAAATATTCAAGTAATTCAGTGCTATTTTGACCATATCTCTTCAACAAAACATATTATGGCCGTGACAATTTACAGGGGTTATGAGAAAAATATATATACACTTTCATCTGGTATCAAAATCTCCAATTTGAATTTTTGAGTGAAAGTGATCGGAATTCACACCTTTAAGTTGTAAGTTATTTTTACAATACGATAGCTAATAATATCAGTTCGGCGGAACTCACAATTCGGATATGTATCTCAATTTGGATACCCACGTATCAAAACTCTGATATCCATATCAGAATTAGGATATGATACGCCTGTAGTTGCGCAGGTAACAAATCAATAGCGCAAGGTGACAAGTACATGTAGAAAATCTTTGATCTTACATCTACAATAAATGTATCTGTGAAGATGCCATTTCCATCTGTGCAATTCCAGCGGAACAGCTTCGAAACATGTCCTGATCACAGAGAGCAAAATAATTTGGCCAAAACTTTGTTAGAATTAGATGACAAATGATGATAATGTTATTGACTTTGTACATACCGCCATGGTGCACGGCAAAGCTGAATATTCATTTCAGCTGATATCCCGTTTCAGCTGTTTTTAATCCAAATTCAGATACTGATATCAGAATTTTGATATGGGGTATATATTCAAATACGGATCCGAATTGTGAGTTCCGCCGAACTGATATAAGAAAGGGTTGAAACCAAAATTAATCTACTTAAGTTGCAGAGATAAATTTGGATAAACTTGTCAGGCTTGTCATTCAACTCTATGGTAATAGTTCATGCCAAGGAGTAACATAGAACATCCTCAATGGACCAATCAGTAGTCAAGATTTTACTCTTTAACCATTTGAACCCTGGCCATTCAACATGTATCTGTACTGCTGACCCGGGCAATTCCGAAAATTAAAAAAACTTACTTTCATTATGATTTCCCTTGCTTTACTTTTTCATTTTACAGTAGTCTGAATTGTTCCAATAACCGGCATTCACAAAAGAATACTATTTATGTCAACCAACATATTCGACATTTACGTTGTAGTCTATGGGCGAAGCAATATTTGTTGAAAATTGTGA
>JXSR01S029258.1:59035-72636 GCA_000969725.1 Ophiothrix spiculata
CTTCACTTTTTCTTATGTTATCAACATGGTCCACCTCTCTTGTAAGAATTTCTCTAATTTCAATATACCCCATTTTTTGTATTTCTTAATCTAAAAAAGAACTCTTACAAGCTACATTGGGAATAACCCCAAGACAGTTCATCTACCTGCTGTTGTACAAACTACTATAGTATACCCCACCCCATTATGATAATTACCAACCACCCATAATAGATGAGAGACACTGCCTACTTATTTTGTAAGCCATAATGTTATACAAGATATAGCTATGGTTCAGAGCTGAAACAGAGAAAATATTGGAAAAGTGTTTTAATTACCCGAACACCCTGGCTGTTCTAAATTTTATCTTATCCTCCCTATGATTTTTGATAATTCTTTCTATTTAGAAAGAATTGGAGTATAAACCAGGAACTTCAATATTAGAGTATTCATCATAGAAAAAGGAATGTTATCAGGGTAGTTTTTAAACCCAATATTGTTTTATCTTACAGCTTGTATGGGAGGTTGGTCATGTTTCCAGAGGTGTTTGGTCATGATTATTTGAGATTTATTTAGCAGTATTTCACTGGACTGTATTAATATCAAACTTATTAATCAAGTGTTTTAAAGTGTAGCTTGCAAAAGTTCTTTTTTGTATTTTTGAAAATAGGGGGGGGGGGGAGAAGAAGAAACAGTCCATATTTTACCCTCTCCAGACCCAAAGTAGGAAAAACAAAAAGAAATTTTTACCATTCCATCCCCAGACCTGTCAGCCTTGAATCAAGGCTATCATCAGATATGAGCGAATTTTCTACAGTGAGTTGAATTTTATTTAACTTGATCGTATATATTCTATACGTAGTATCGTAGTTTTCTGGAAACAACAGTGAACAAACCGACATATTTTAACTTCAAACATCACATTATAAATAACAACATTTTATTTTGACCTGGTAAAGTACCGTTCTTAAAGTGGAAATGATTTTCTCAAGTGTGCACAGGTTTTAAAATAGGTTGGGTGGGATATCGGGAGGGGTGGAATTCCTGGAGTAGGCCTATTTACACTATACCATCTGCCAGCAAATATTTTGCTTAGAATATTCAATTCTGACGACAAAATAACGTAACTCATCGAATAAAACTGTATTCGGGATACTTGTTCACCCAGTTAAAAGTAATATAAAGTAACACATATCCGTTGATTGTTATTGATTTGAATGACTAAAATAATTTTTTCGTCAATAAAGACATAAATTGCCATATAGAACGTCATTTTACAAACAACATAGGCCCACGTATAAATTTGGTAGTTTTTATGATGCCATTTCGGGGCAAAGTTGATAGCTTTTGAGACAAAAGGTATAGTTGCTAAGTAACAAGAAGTAACTGGAGAAGGCAAACCAATTTCCGCTATGGAAGCCATGAAATATATGTTTAGAACTAGGCCTATAAATGAAATACACTTAATTATTATTTTTTTTGAAAATGCATTGAAAACGCCTTCGATTCAAGCAGGGAACGCCCGTAAAGGCCGGTTCAGACTCCACTATAGTATAGAATATTTTGCTTAGAATATTCTATGCTGACGACAAAATGACGTAACTCATCGAATAAAACTGTATTCGGGATACTTGTTCACTCAGTTAAAAGTAATTTAAAGTAACACTAATCCGTTGATCGTTATTGATTTGAATGACTAAAATATTTTTTTTTGTCAATAAAGACATAAATTGCCATATAGAACGTCATTTTACAAACAACATAGGCCCACGTAAAAATTTGATAGTCCACCAAAAGAACACCCAAAGCACCAAAATACGTAAAATCGTTTTTTAATCATGATATTATAATAACCCTCTCCTAGCTAAAATATTTATTCTCTTCACTGCATATTCTTAAGTTATTTCCATTTATGGTTCCAACAAAATAGTGGAAGACCATTACATATTTTCTTGAGTAATACTAAATTGACTGATTTTGTTAAATATGGCAACTTGAAAATGCAGACAACGTATATTTCCCTCGTATTCGCTACCGGTTCATAGTTTTTATATGATGTAGAATATTCGATGACGTCAGTACAGAATATTCTACACTCTAAGAAATGTCCCGTAAATTTTACGGTAAAATCACTGGCAATTCGGTTGCCAACACTTTACCGTAAAATTTACAACTTTGCCGTAAATTATTATACGGTATTTTACTGTACTTTTACATGTGGCTGTTTATTTTACTGTATTTTACCGTTAAATCATATTTTTTTATTGACCTTTCATACCTGTTTCAAAGCATAGGTGGATTTTGACACCTTAAAATAGGATTATTTTTAGTGTCAAAATAAGCCATTCTCAAGAACAAGGCATGTTTGCAGATTGCTACACCAAGGGTCTAAGTAAAATGTGCAGTCTTAGAACAATAACTACTGTATATTTTATATTTAGTATATATTTTCTGTGGTGTCAAATTGTCTTTTTGCTATTAATTTACGGAACTTCCCCGTTTTTTCCAAAAAGACGGTCATTGCATTAAATAACTGATATATGCCGTTAAATTTACATTACGTCCGTAAATATTTTCTTAAGGGATTTCACCGTTAAAAAATACTAGTTTTCTACCGTTAAAAAATACGGTCATTTTTTAGAGTGTAAGCAAAATATTCTATACGATAGGGAGTCTGAACCGGCCTTAACATAACATGCAGTGCAATCAAAGTTGTGTAATCCATTGAAGGGTTAAAGTCAGAATGGGAGAGAGAGGAGCTATAGTGGACAAACCACTTTGAAGTAATATTTTAATAATGGGCTGTATCTTACAAACCAATGATCAAACTTGATCAAAAATGCAGGAATGGTTTAAAACCTATCCCACATGATGTCTTTGCCAACAGAAGTTGATAAAGGTACAATTACTAAGTAAAAATGACTTCGAACTTGGGTTTTGGTTTTTTTTGAACCACTCTGTAATAATGATGTGATATTAAAATGTTACGGGTATCTAGAAGAGGGTTGTAATATACTTTGTGCAAAGTTTTAGTTTTTGCACCCGGTAATTTTCTACATGTAACTTTTTGGGACACTGATTCATACGATTTACAAAATAAATCTCACTCAATTAACAGTATATTTTAGCTCGTTTCCTGATTTCACTACAGTTTACTGTTCAAAGATTAAAGCTAATCTAGTTGAACATTCGCCTGCACATAATAGTATTTCGTATAAAACTTTTGCCGCTTACGAACTTAAAAACAGATAACAAACATTAGCTTTTTTCAAGTGGTCTAAAGCAGCTATATCGCTCAAACTCAGTGGTCTTGAAAAAAAAAAACTATTTATGATTTTGAAACTATTTTTATGATCATTTTCACCTACAAATATAAAATACAATATCATATATAAATTTTGATATTATATAAACTACGGAAGAGGGAGATAAATACAGTGCTGTCATTAGGCACATTGATATATATTACATGAAAATCGAATGATTGATAGGTATGATTTCCTCTCGTCAAATTTAGTTGAAGCATGATTATGGCTTCGTAATAAAATATCACATCTTATTTTTATATTGTGGATTCGCCATATAACTTCCGGCAGAATAAATCTAGTTGATAGAAGTACCGGAGATATATATTTTTATCATATAAATATAGCTATCATATGTTTGCTTAAGGATTAACCCAAAATGTGCTTCTAATATTTTTAATTATGATATCACGAATTTTTCAGAAATCAAGATATTTCATCTCGCAATTGTCAATGTGAAGACATGGTTTCTTAAGATAGATCATTTACTTTAATAACGAAATATCAGGGGAATAGATTGTCTTTTGGCTCTGTGTGATGCAATATTTATATCTTTGCAGGCTCTTTAATGAGGTGAAGTGTCCTGACCTAAGTAGCATACGAATGTGCATTAAAATTAAGATACTTTGTAAAAAAACAACTTTACATTTGGGTATATTTCACAAAAATCTTTAAATGCTTTAAAAGTGTCACAAAGAGCTCTGTTATTAAGATTAACTGCATGTTTTCTAAACATTAATAAAGATGAGTCCTAATAAATCTAATTTACCTTTTGTGTATAGAAAAGTGAGAAAAAAAGAATGTAATTGGACAGACTTCGTACTCTTAGATTACAGGGTAAGGTTACGAAAACTGTGATAAGGGACGTAAATTATGGTACATATTATGTACAATTACAGACATTTCCCGTCATTGACTTGTCATTTCAAAGCCTTCGTTTAAAATACATTGAAATAACATTAGATAAGTATTAAGACTGGGGTAGACCTTAAAATGGCATAAACCGTTTTTGTACTCTAACTCTCAAACTAATTGCATAAACCATATAAATGTATACGTTTTTAGAAGCTGATTTTTATCTTGAACATGATGATGATATCAATTTTTGACCAAATATGCCAATTTTGGTAAAAATGCCAAACAATACATTTTTGCCCCAACATTTTCTAAAAAGCTTAACTGAAATTTGCATTTGTGAAATTTTGAACTTTTTTGCTTTTTGAAATCTAGAAACAAATGTCCAGGAAGGGTTTACTCAAATTTATAAACAAATGAACAAATGCCTAGGAAGTTTTTTTTCACAAATTTTTGATTTTTATCTTAGTTTTTTTTTAAATGCCAAAAATAGATCAACAAATGTAAAAAAATTCCCACCACTGCCACCAAAATGGCAATTTTTTTTCAAAAAATTGAGATAAAAATCAAAAATTTGAGAAAAAACTTCCTAGACATTTGTTTATAAATTCCTAAAAGCAATAATGTTCAAAATTTCACGAATACAAAATTTAGTTAGGCTTTCCAGAAATGTTCAGGGAAAAATACAGTTTTTGCCAAAATCAACATGTTTGGTCAAAAATCGATATCGCAAATGTGTTCAGGGTAAAAATTCGCTTCTAAAAATTAGGGCTGGTATCGGGAAGGATGTGCATTGTCGACAAAGCCCCCGAAATCGAGCGACCGACGTTGACACTGTCGATAATAAGTCCGGGGCAATAAGTTTTGTCAATGCAGCCAAGAGGATTGAAATTTACAACGTGTTGCACCCGGTGTGCTGCACTCTGTTGAATTCGTTACTCTTTAATTGAAATCAATGTGGCGATGCTGCGATAGAATGTAGGTAATAAATGAAAATGTGATCAAAAAAACTTATGCTAAGACAATTAAAATATCAGGGTAAATTTCATGAGTATTAAGCTTTCTATTTTTCTCGAGTTTTTATTTATTTTATTTTATTTTATTTTATGTCGAGTTTGTCGACATAAAAGAAACTTGTCGACAACGAGTGAAATTAGTTTTGTCCACGACATTGTCGACAAAAGGCTTATTACCAGCCTTACTAAAAATATATACTTTTGTATGGTTTATGCAATTAGTTTGAAAGATAGAGTACAAAAAACATTTATGCTACTTGGAGTTCTATCCCAGCCTTAAATAATAACTACTTGCTACACCAAATATTCGAAAGCTCGCAAGAACTATGTTTTGGCCCTCAAGTCTTTTTTGGGTCATTTACTGCGATTCCTTCTGATCCACTAAACCATTCTGGTAGTTGACCAAATGTTCTTGTCTGCTTTGATCCTGCGGTTATTCAACAGATACATGGTTACTCGAATGATACAGAGTTATACTGTTAACCAATCAAACCAATTAATAGTAGGGATATCAACGAGAAAATTAAAGTTCTTATTCAATTTGTATTCATAACATATTCGAATTGTACTCTGTTTCCAAAGTAAAATGCCACCAAGATCACATCTGTGGGTCAAGCGTTTCAGAAGATATTAAAGATTTTGTACGAAAACAATAGCGTAATTTGAGCTACAAATAGGGTTGAATTAGAGAAAATGTCAATATAAGGAATTTGCGGGCGTGGAAAAATGACAAGAAAAAAAACCCCAAGAAACTGATTTGTTTTAAATAGTTTTCTTCTACCAGTGCCTGACAATAGATAAGCGTAAAAAAAAACTTATCTCACTTCGTATTGAAAATATCCGCCTAAATTTGAGGTCATGTGTTCAATTTCAACAAATGGACCCATTTGACAAGGTGTTTCAGATGTACAACGGGAGT
Organism: Ophiothrix spiculata; assembly: GCA_000969725.1. NCBI lineage: Eukaryota > Metazoa > Echinodermata > Ophiuroidea > Amphilepidida > Ophiotrichidae > Ophiothrix > Ophiothrix spiculata. The sequence goes on from JXSR01S029258.1 coordinate 65,110, forward strand.
AGGGTGAATAAACAACACGGCGCATCCACCGACGTTAGCCCAGTAAGGTATGGGAAATAATGACAACTACAATAACTGTACTTACTCCTGTAACCTTTAAAAGTACTTATATCTACATTATTTTACTGACTTTTACTGGATTAATGACATGAAAAAGCGGTGCATGTGAGTAACATTCTGATATTGAACCAACTTTACAATTATTTTAAGTGATACCATCCAAAAAGACGTAAGAAAACTTCGGCATGTTTTGCAATTTCCAGCTAGTGTTGTGCCGGTAGTTGCCGGTGTAATAAATGATACAGTCCTACCCATTTTATTGTCCCCCCCCCCTCCATTGACTTCAACGGAAACGGAGTAAAGCGTGACCTTGATGTGTGATCGATACACGTACAAAGTACATACTATACAAATATATAGGTACCCGGACAATACATGGGTAGGACTGTATCATTCATGACACCGGCTTCAGCTCCAACGATTATTCGCACTGCTTTCGGGGATTTATAAAACACGTGGATAGTATGGTAGTTTGGGGTTTGGAGGGCATTTTGCAAGATGATTCATTCGTTCTTGAAAGTCAAAACACATACCATATCATAATTACGTAACACCTTGACTGTTTTTTGTGATCTTCGGATAGGAGTGGACCATACCTATCTACTGATAGAAAAAAAAAGTTCAGGAGGGGTTCCGTTCCCAAAATTTAGGGGGGTGCAACAAACCCCCCTGGGTAGACGCGTTATAAAAAAAGGCTTGGTTAGACGAGGGTTAATAACGGGATAGTTGTCTTTCTGAGTTCATATCTTTTTGTGTCGACTCCTTGTCGTTGAGGATACTATGTTGAACATTTAGAAAAGGGATAAATTAAAAAAATACATAAACACGGAATTTCAAAAATAAATACATTTGTAGCTTTATTTAACCATGTCGAATAATATTTTGAGTTACTAGACAATACAGATACAGTACAGAATCGGGTATGTAGTTATGGAGTTTTATTTCAAGTTATTTGTGATATTACTAATTTTAAAAGAAAACACACACATAAAAACTGTAACTAATAAAATACTATAACTATAACTTTTGAGTACATTATTGTTCACATTTAACAATATTCTTCGAAAAAATTAATTCCTATAATACAATGATTGGGTTTTCATGTCTCATCGTGTAATTAAAAGATGTGCAAAAGAATCAGAACCAGAAACAAATGGTGCGATGTACTCTTTTGATCCCATGAAATGAACCCATCAATATTTATTGGCAATGATCTTTCTTTTTTCATGAGTTGCGTTGCTACGTTTTGAACACAACAACCCTCAGTCCATGCTCGCCGGGCTACTCGCGGTTTTTCAGTTTAAAAAAATAATATATATTTTATTCATAAACCCGTAAAAATTAATCCGACCAGTATATGGAACTCGTGTAATTATCCACGTATAGACCCCTGTCATTCAGAGTTTAAATTGAACATACTGTAATTTATGTATAGTTTTGCAAACACACTCACACCTTTACAACTCTCCCACACTCTATTTTCTTCATTAGAGCAAACTCTTCTTTAAACTCAGTAATAGTTTAAAAGGTACGATATCAAACCTGCATTGCACGAATTGCGAATTATATTTAAGTTTTTACATTAAAGCTTTTACATCAACTGTATGGAACAGCTCATTCATCGCTGTATGTTTCATAAATTATGTGTTTGTACAATAGGCTTACATATTGCTAGCATACAAAATGTAAGAGTCAGAATTTAAATACCGTAGGTAAGAATCAAAATATTCATCCAAAGAAATTGAAGGTATTACTTAATAGGTTTATCCCTCATAACTTAAGATAATGATATTAAATCCCTGCTTCATACAGATGCCTTTAGATGTATAAAACATACAACATGTTAAATAAGCTGTCCCATAGAATTTCTGTAAGGTCTTTATTTCTTTGACTTTAGGGAAGAACTTTAAGCATGATGTCGAACAAGTACACTATTGAAATTTTTAGAATATTATTAAAAGGAGTTTTATCATATCTGAACCTTTTACCGACTGTAAAGAGTATAGCACGTGATCTATATTATGGATACAAAACTGTGTCTTGAAACGAAGGTGTTTATTGTAACACTACTTTTTGTAAGCAGCTACTAACATACACCATTTAGTGACACAAAGAGGAACGGTCTATTTTTTCACATATTTGTGCGACAAACAAAAATATGATCACAAATATACAATTCATAACATAGGGCATTGCATTCCATCTGTCCTTTTAGCCAAAATATATACCTTGTTGTTTACAAACAAAGAAAAAGAAAAAACATACTTATATCTTGGCGAGAACAAGGCGAAATTATATATTAATATATATAATATCACGTAATATCAAGGAATGTTAGAAGTGTTTGAACTTTGTCCATTTCGGAGTTGAGTACTGAACACTTTGTTTTCCCTTGATGATTGTCCGGAGTCGGACATTTGTACAGCGCCAACTTTGTTTGTTTGAAATCTAGGCAACATTGCGCGAAATCCAGTCCTGAATTTCTTATTTTTAGCAGCATATATAAATGGATTTCCACAAGAATTACAAAAGGCAAGTAATACTAAACATCTGTATAAATTTCCAAACAAAAATTCCTTCGGTAAAGCTCCAATGTTGTAAAGAAAATATCCAACTTGATCAGGTGTCCAACACACGGTAAAGGAGATAACAACAATTGCTAACATTTCAATGACTTTCTTCCGCGTGCGTAGCAGGGAAAATGCTGGGCCATCACGTGATTCATTTCGGGCGAGTAACGTTCTAGCTTGTGTTTTGAGTTCTTGCGCTGTTGCGATATTAGCACTTATCATGATGAGGAGGGGAATTGCAAATTCTATCAGAAATATTCCAACCCCTTGTGTAATTTGAAAATATGGTTGTAAAAACCTTATTTTACATCTTCCATTTATATTAACACCAAGATAAAAACTGTTGGTGTTTAATACAACAGCAGTTATCCAGCAACCAGTTATGACGTAATACGTTTTCTTTTTCGTAAAAACACTTCGATATTTTACGGGATACGCAACTGCTAGAAACCTCTCGACTGAAAGTGTAGTAAGTAAAAACACGGAAGCTACAATGGATATCCAGAGAATAACATTTGTGTAAACGAATTTGCAGTAAAACACACTAAGAAATCCTGCCCCGACTTCAATATCCGTTGGACGAGGTATGATCGCAATAGAGGTCAAAAGGTCAGCTATGGCAAGGTGGAGGATGAATGTTCCGGTTTTATTGCGCATGTCCTTATTGAGCGCATACACAGCAATAACGATTGAATTGCCCGTGATTCCAATGATAGCAAAAACAAGTTGGAGTGCGATATTCCACGTCCACACAACGTGCACTTGGTTGTAATCATCCAACGGGTACTTTGGAAGGAAGTCACTGGAATTATTCATGTTTACTCCGAGAAGCCATTAGCTGAATTGGATTGATCTGTTTACCTGAAAAAATACAAATAAAACAAAAACAAAATTATAAATAATGGGTAAGAAGCCCCATTGGCTAGTCAGGTGAGGGCGCTTTTTTCTGAAAAAGTTGGCATCCATTTGCAAGTGTGTACACAAGCTAATTTTACATTAATAACAGCCCAAATGTGACATGGCCAATTCAAGTCAAAATTTCTGAGTTTTGCAATCACTAAGGTTACTACTTTCACATGATTATTGTAGTTTAGAAAGTAATTTACTTCTCTACTGTATTAGTTTGCTATATTGTCAAAGTTAAAAAAGTGAAATTTGAGGGCAAATATGAGTCACTTTTTGTAAAGTTTATGCTTCCGAATTCAACAGCAAAAACTTGAAATAAAACATTTCAAAACAACACTTCCTTCAGAGATCTTAGCCTCTAATGTTGGATTGTAGCCATTCAATATCAGCTTAATACAATGGTGACATTGCCGTTTGAAAAAAAATTACAACTCTCGACGAAAAAGCTCCAACCAAATTTTGTGTTTTTGTTCAATTGAGCTTGGGTGGCTTAATTGGGTGACAAACTGGCAACATTATAATGCTATAATTGGCCCAGAAATTGATTTTAAATTGTCTTTCAGACTTTCAGGTGCCATTTTACATTCTATTTTGCATAATAGTTCAATTTAGAGTGAAAAAATTCAAAACAGCAAAAGTTCAACATTTTCTGAAAATTTAAATCACCCAATTGGGCTCCAAGTCCCAGTACAGTATTACCATGCTAGAGGGTTACTTTTTTCTGTCATTTCAAACAACACATTTTTCGCTCTAACTTTCTTTTTTTTGAACGATAGATTATTGTTGACCCCCCATTTTAAAGGAAATTTGATGATCTTTCCAAATGTGTTTAAAAGGTTTTAAAATTTGATGGACATGCCTATAAGGGGTAAGCGGTAAAAGAGTGATGGAATTCAAGTTAAATATATAGAACAATGAAACCAGAGAAAATATGACGTAAACAACTTTGCAGCTCTTTCCAAAGATTACTTTACAATTTATAAAACCGGTAACGACTCTTAATCCAAGATTTAAGTAGTTCCAATCATCCCATCGTATTACAAATGACATTTCATGTTAGTAATAGCAGAATTATAGTTAGTTAAAGGCGCTTGACCGTAATAAGTAAGTGGCAATAGCTGCAGCTGCAGTTATGATCGGATGACTCAAAATACGTAATGTTGTGAGATTATAAAAAAGAGGCGTCAATTGTTGACGCAAATTAAGTTGAAGATGTTTTATAAACGAAATCCTTGGAGACTTTATCCTTTGTGTTTACCAAAAATGTAATAGTTTTTCATTTGTAAGTAGGCAGAAACCTGGCGTAGTTATGAAAAATTTATGTCGGGTGGATCTAGTGAACATTACACAAAATTATTGAAGAATCCAAATTCATTTCTAATCAATTATGAATTTTCACTTCATGTATGGTTCTTAATTTGAGCTAAAATATTTAGGAAAGTTTTCAACAAGTTTTGAATTTCCTGCAAATGAACCCTCGTAGGTTGACGACTTAATAAAGTATTTTTTTATTAAGTCGTCACCTAAGGGGTGGTTACAACCACCCACCCCGCCTGTGAAAATGAAAATGACACGCCAAAAGATGAGTTATTATACCATAGTATGGGGTCCCCTCCTTCCATTGATACCAACTTGAATTATAAAAAGGTTGTTAAGTATATATGTCGTCATAAAGTACTTTAGATTGGAATTTTTTATTTGCTAATAAATAAAGGAAATGGTAATTCTAACATCTCATGTAAATGTGAGCTTCATAACATGCAGATATTTTTAAAATGTCGACTTGTCAGACTTTCACAGCTTAACATACTCCCACGTAAAGCCTCTGTCATACATAACCGTAAAGAGCCAAGCATACGCCCAACGTAATTAATCCAACTATTGTTTCGAATTTTACATTGTTATTCGTCAGGTGTTCGTTATAAGTACGTTCAATACGTTATCCATACGGGTTGTTTGTTATGTTACGTTCAATACGTTATTCATACGGTGGTGGTCCGTTTGGCACAGGCTCAGTACGTGAAACGTTTATACGTTATTCGTACGTTTGGGCTCTGACCTGTGACAGAACCTTAAGGTGGTATCCAGCCTTTTTATCGATGTAAAAACAATTATACTTAGATACCCGGGGCACTTTGCTTTGCATTTTAGGGCAATCTACGACACCCCCCCCCCCAGGTGGACGGGGTTAATAAAATATGGTTGAGATTGGAATATTCGAAAATCCACAGTTATTAGTTGAATTGGTATATATTACATCAGTTTGTATGTATTACCCACATACCAATGTATGTATAACATATGAGACGAAGGATTGAAAGGTATAATTTCCTAGAATATCATCGAACAGCTATACCAAAACATATCATTGTCATGATTATGTCTTCAAACGCGTGGAGAGACAATATAAGACAATGTGTTCCATTTATGTATGGATTTTTTTTAACCTAAGGCAGAATGTTTTTCTCAATGACACATAATTAATGAACAATCAAAATTCATTTTTAACCAATTATTAGTTTGTACTTCACATATGGTTCTTTACTCTAGGCAAGTTTTCAAATTTTGCTACAATTTAATAAAATAATGGTAGAGCTTGGAATATTAGAACAATCCACAGTTAATTGTATGCATTACATACATATCAATGCATGTATATATTACATGGCAATAAAATGATTGAAAGGTATGATTTCCTAGAATATCAGCGAACAGCTATACCAAAACATATCATTATCATGATTATGTCTTCAAAAGCATGGAGAGACATAATAAGACATTGTGTTCCATTTGCATATGGAATTTAACCTCATAAAATCGTTTTATGACAAACAAAGTATTATTTCACTTTACGGAGCTCTGATTTGTTTATATAGTACCAATGTATTTTGTATTTTGCTAGTTTACAGCTTATAAGATTTTTTTATTCATATGAAAACGTTAAAAACACAACAGATCAATAAGGCTACAAACAAATGAATACGCCAGAATAAGAACATCCCAAATCCAATAGCTCCCTTCTATTAAGTTATGTAAAATATAAATGCACATTAATCTCTGAAAATGCTTTCAAGTCACTTTAAAGCATTTCCATGTCTTCATCCCAATCATTGTATCACATTTGACTTTGTTAGACATTGTTAGATAATTGTCCTAGCATATAGTTGCAGAGTGGAGCTCATGGAGTGGGATCTTCTTGTAATGGCTGTTTAAATATAGCAACAATGTACTATAACAATTATCTAACAATGTCTAAAAAGTCAACTACAAGGTCAAATGTGACACTATGATTAGGATTTTGACATGGAAATGCTATTTTAGTGATGTGAAAGCATTTTCAGAAATTTGTATGTATTTATATTGTATAAATATAATTAACAGAAGGGAGCTATTGGAGTTGGGATGTTCTTATTCTGGTGTATTCAAATATTTATTAAACTTTCAATCGCTCAACGGTCCATTTTGCAGAGTTGTGCTGAAGAATGCGTCCTTAATAGGTTATGTAAACTCTTTTAATTTTATTCGCAAGTATATCGAGTTCTAAATTATTCCAATTCAAAGGATCTTTGCAACTCCTACTCTTCAGTGAAACTATTTTGTGAATTTTGATCCATTAGTGATCTCTTGTTGAAACTAGATACTTATCATTCTGCTGTTGAAGCAAAAATAAGTACTTGTCAATATCAAGATGTACACAAAAGATGTATCCAATGTACAAATATGGCAAATATGCAAGTAATATAGTAGAAAAGGAAATTCCTGCATGTATAGATTTTCGGTGCCAAAATTAGGTATATCCTTCGTGTAAATCTGCACGAATTTTTTCCATGGTGTTATCATTCGTGAAAAAACTGCACTAAATTTGTCCATCGTGTATTTCTTTGTTACCACTGCATGTTGCAATCAGAAAAAATCTTTAGTTTTATTTATGTATGTAATATGTAGCGACAAGTCAGAATTTTATATTTGTTTTTTCTCTTTTTTCAAGCCA
>JXSR01S029258.1:76223-100997 GCA_000969725.1 Ophiothrix spiculata
CAGTGGCACTAGCACCACGACAGGAAGAAACAATTAAGATAAATTAGAATGTTATAAGTAATGAATTGTGTTTGCAAGATATTGAATAAAGTCATTCAGAATTATACAATTAAACAATTGAAAAATTTTGTGCAGAATTACAGGATTTGAACATTTCGTGCAGAATAACAGAATTACATGATAGAAAGAATTCGTGCAGATTAACACGAAGGATAAACCCAAAATTAACTATAGGATGTTGTTGTAAACTGTTTTAATATCATAGAACAGATAATAGGTATTCAACGATAGAACGTTTGTGACACTAAAGGAAGAACTGACTGATAATGCTTTACATTACCTATGAATGTATACTATGAAATTGATTAAAAATTTTAGCCGTACGAATCATATACCAAGGTGGATCGAGCAAAGGGGTTAATTCATTTGAGTTCAGACCTCCAACGTTGAGTTTAAGAAAAGAAATGTTGTCAATATCAAGCGCTTAAAGTTGTTTTATCTCAGACTGCATGCGTAATTTCTCTCGTATAATTTCTACCTTTAGCAAATCTATATAATTTTTCTGAATCTAAAGTGTTATTCTAAATATTAAATTAAAATATGTTAGAGTGAATGCTGAATGCTGAATTTTACACTTAAAGTCTGGTCAATGATAAAGCATATAAAATTACCAAAGTACGCTCAAAATTGAAAATCGGATGAACCGTCTCAAAAGGCGGCCGAAAAAAAATTATGTCGCATCGAAAATTGTCTTGCCAAAATTTCAAAAACTCTGTGGATGAAGGAAATTTCACTTGCAATTGAGCTAAAAATTGCACATTGTAAGTACAATTACATTAAAGAAATACAATTAGAAAAACAATTATTAGCTTTCAATTTCATAGGAAAACAAATTTTGAACAACGAAAAAAAACCAAAAAAACCCCGATTTTTTGTTAATTAGCACGAAAGTGATAGGTCGATTTATTGTTTTTTTTGCCACCTGCTGCGTTAAGTGTGAGGATTTCACGGAACGGCGATGTATTTTTGTTACGTGGTAGGGCCCTTAGGACCCCCATCTGCATTAGAAAATCAATTTATGACATGCAAATTATTAGTTCACTTTTTTGAGCTCTGACTCAAATAAAAAACAAGACCTTTGTATTTTGATATACAGTTTTTTATTGCTTTTTTTATGTCAAAGCATGTCACAACGTTGTAATAACCTGAAAAAGCTGAACACATTTGTCAGCCTGAACTTTTAATCTACACACAAAATATTTACTGAGTCAATTGACTCGTTTTGCCTTATTTTACGTGAGTCATGTACAAATTGACTCAGTTATGACACTACGTGAATCATAATTGACTCACAGATACTCAGTAGTGAGTTAAATTTCAGGTGACTCAGTATGATGATACCATATTGACTCACTTGTTGGAGAATACTGAGTCAATAACGACTTTTGACTCATTTACATAAATTTCTGAGTCAAATACGAAATTTGAAAACGAGGCTGTTGGTCGGCCATTTTCTTGAACACGCATGGTCGGTAACGAAAGCGTTTGTTAGTGGTTGATGACACATCATTGTCATTTCTGTGAGCACTTTCTGGCATTTAACACTGTCAGAAGTAATATGTGGAACTTATGGACCTGACATCAAGCTACAAGTATAAATTACTACATTAAGCAGTGATTTTATATGGAGTTAGCTTACAATATTCAGTGGACCATTTAGTCCATTGTTGTTTTACTACAGTAAGCTAAGCCTAAGCTTAACCTCTTGGACTCGAAATTTGACCCGGAATTAGTGTCTACTATATTGATGATGGGCAATATTGTGTCTAAAATCACCAACACCTTTCGGATATCATCCTCCATTTTTGTGCACAAAGAAGACGTCACTCGAATAAGTCAATAATGAGTGAGTCATGTGACCTGCATTATTTTTTAATCTGAGTCTTTTGACTCATTTTACACAAGCAAGTGCGTCACTATAGAGACAAAACTAATGACTCATTAAGGTAATGAAGTTAAGTCTTCTGATTCAACTGGACTTGATCGGAGTCATTTGACTCATCACATCTGAGTCACATGACTCACTACAGTGACTCAGTTAGCATACAAAGTGCGTCACTACAGAGATAAATAAAAGACTCACGTATCTGAGTCACCTGACTCAGTAAATATTTTGTGTGTATGAAAGGTCCATTTGCAGAGTTGTGCTGAAGAATGTTATCTTAAAGGTTGTGTGAAAAACATTTATTATATTAACAATTATATCGAGTTCTACTTTAAACAAAAAAGAAGGAACAAACAAAGAGAGAAATTCAAATTCAAAGGATCGTCACAACTTCAACTCTCAAGTGAAACTATATAGTTTGTCCTTTGATACCAATCCATTACTGATCTCTTGTTGAAATTATATACGTATTCATTTGGCTGTTGAAACATTAGTACTTTTCCACGTCGAAATTTACACAAAGGAAAAGGATGTATCCACAGTTCAAATAATGGCAAAAATGCAAGTAATATAGTAGAAATAGTAAATTCCTGCATGTAGAGATTTTCAGTGCCAATATTAACTATGGGATATTATTTCAAACTGCTTCAACATTACAGCACAGATGCAGGCTGTACCGCTAAAAGAAGGAATGATATATCAATTATAATTATTTTTTATTATTAATTTGAATGTCAATACCGTACACACAAAATATTTGCTGAGTCGGTTGACTCGTTTTGCCTTATTTTACGTGAGTCATGTACAAATTGACTCAGTTATGACACTACGTGAATCATAATTGACTCACAGATACTCCAATAGTGAGTCAAATTTCAGGTGACTCAGTATGATGATACCATATTGACTCACTTGTTGGAGAATTTTGAGTCAATAACGACTTTTGACTCATTTACATTAATTACTGAGTTAAATACGAAATTTGAAAACGAGGCTGTGGGTCGGCCATTTTCTTGAACATGCATGGTTGGTGACGAAAGCGTTTGTTAGTGGTTGATGACACAAAATTGTCATTTCTGTGAGCACCTTTTGGCATTTAACACTGTAAGAAGTAATATGTGGAACTTCTGGAGCTGACATCAAGCTACAAGTATAAATTACTACATTAAGCAGTGATTTTATATGGAGTTAGCTTACAATATTGGATCATTTAGTCCATTGTTGTTTTATTGCAGTAAGCTTAGCCTAAGCTTAACCTCTTGGACTTGGAATTTGACTCGGAATAAGTGTCTACTATATTGATGATGGGCAATATTGGGTCTACAGTCACCAACACCTTTCGGATATCATCCTCCATGTTTGTGCACAAAGAGGACGTCACTCGAATAAGTCAATAATGAGCGAGTCAAATCACCTGCAATATCTTTAATCTGAGTCTTTTGACTCATTTTACAGAAGCAAGTGAGTCAATACAGAGACAAAAATGATGACGGTAATGAAGTTGAGTCTTCTGATTCAACTGGACTTGATCGGAGTCATTTGACTCATCACATCTGAGTCACATGACTCACTACAGTGACTAAGTTAGCATACAAAAAGCGTCACTACAGAGACAAATAAAAGACTCACGTATCTGTGTCACCAGACTCAGTAAATATTTTTTGTGTATTACATTTAAGGGTAAAGATATCATTTCCTTCAAATTGATTTAAATCTTAGCTGTACAAAAGAACCAATATTTTTTTATACTGTATGAGGTTGAAAGATCAGGGGCCATTTCATAAAGATTTGAATCAAGCGTACGTTTGATTTATCAAGCGTAAAATAGGTTGATACAATGTAATTTTACGTTTGAAATCAAATGTACGCTGATTCAATCAAACGTACGCTTGATTCAAATTTTTATGAAACGGGCCCCAGGGCTGTCACAAATTGGATTCACTAAAACCTGTTTTCAAGAAACCAGCGGAAAATCATTAAAGTGAATAATGTGCATAAACAACTGCCAAAGTGAAAATATCGAGAGTTTTGTTTCGATGAAAATTGAATTCTAACACATTTTCAAAATGTTATGAAACGCTTCTTTATTATGATTTGCTATCTTTTGCTATAACGATATTATATTTCCTGCACCTTCAGGTTCAACTTCCTTCCAGTAATATGTCTTTGATTGTTATGTTCGAGTAGCCAAAGCAGATAAGAAAGAACAAATAAGAAAAAAATATCTGATATATTTTGACAGAAAACATCATCTCAAGATTTATAAGATGAATCATTAATCCTAAGTGTGGATAATCCAATGTTGAGTTTTATTAGTTTAATTTTACTATTACTTTAAATTTGTTTGTTTGTTTGTTTGACCAGGTTATATCGTAGGGGACACGTGGCGGTACACGACAAAGTCAGTCCTATGCGAAACACTCAAGCCTGGGTGGACCACATTATCCAACAGCAATTTCATGGTAAATTGATACAATTAAGCAAAAATACATGCAATTGGCACAACGCAACGAATTGATTACTTGTCAAATAAGAATATTTAAATTTACTGTTTTTACTTAATGTTTTGTTTTGTTTTGTTTTTTTCAAAATGGCTGAATCTTTGATTGAAATATTTACATTTTTGCCATAGCACAGAAGAGTATCCTCATTATCTGATAATCAATTAATAATTCCATAAGAGAATATTCCTTTGGTTGAAATAGCAAAATATGAAATAAATCTGGTCAAGTGGACTTACGTTTATGATAGCTACAGTATTACTCCTCATCCAAGGAGTATCATCAGGCCGTGTGATCTTTTGTCGGCTTATTGATCCGTGACGGTGTATAAAAGTCACGTGAGAGACGTAAAGGAATTTTCTTGATCGTTGGGTAGTATGTGTTGCGAAAATTATGTCTAAGGCCCCCTCCTCTCTTAAGGGAAGGGTACTCTCTACGGACATAGAGTTCCTCCCTACGGACATAGATGGCTTCTTTGACTCCTCTCTCCAACCACTTTTGCTCTTTGTCTAGAATTACAATGTCTGTACCCTTAAATGTGTGTTTGGACTCTTTGAGATGTGAATAAATAGCAGAATCGTTTAATCTCACGTGACTATTCTACACCGTTACGGATCAATAAGCCGACAGAAGATCACACGGCCTGATGATGCTCCTCGGATGAGGAGTGATACTGTAGCTATCAAAAACGTAAGTCCAGTTGACCAGATATATTTCGTATTTTGTTATTTGAAGCAACCTAGATGATTGACAACATTTATATATATGTTCCTTTGATTGACTTAATTATTAATCATTATTATTTATACATAAATAATCACGTATATAATCTGTTTTAATTTAATAAAATGTAATTTTATTTAATCATCTTTATTATAATCACAAAGAAATATAACGAACAAACCCAAGAACATCTGTGGCCTATACTGACCACAGGCAGGGGGAGACAAGCCACAAACAGAGGGACAATTACAAGACAAAAAAGGGGGTGGGGCAGGCGAGCAGTGGAAAAATAAATGAAAAAAAAAACCCAAAAAGAATTTAAATGAACTGTAGCTATCAAAAACGTAAGTCCAGTTGATCAGATTTATTTCGTATTTTGTTATTTGAAGCGGCAACCTGGATGATTGACAATATTTATATATATGTTCCTTTGGTTGACTTATTATTAATCATTATTATTTATACATAAATAATCACGCATATAGTCTGTTTTAATTTAATAAAATGTAATTTTATTTAATCATCTTTATTATAATCACAAAGAAATATAACAAACAAACCCAAGAACATCTGTGGCCTATACTGACCACAGGCAGGGGGGCACAAGCTACAAACAGAGGGACAATTACAAGACAAAAAAGGGGGTGGGGCAGGCGACCAGTGGAAAAATAAATGGAGAAAAAAAAACCGAAAAGAATTTAAATGAGCTCCTTAATCGTCCAATCTTGCTCGAGTCGTCCATTGTGCTAAAGTAGCATAGGAAGACACACGCGCAGATTTGGAGATGTTGTTTTTATTCAGTTAACGTGTCGGTAAACCTTTGAGCTGCACAAAACATGAAGTAAGATGAGACGAGACAAATTAACGAAGACAAACTGAAAACGGAAGTCAAACGCAAAATTTGCAGTGGTGTTAGAACCCCGACCGTTCAGTTGCTCGCCATGTTGAAAAAAAAAAAACATTTGTGATTAAATATGCAAATTTAGAATTTACGTATTGAATTCAAACTGCCAATGATTGGTAAGAGGTTTTAAAACTCTTTAAACATGTTAAATAAATGAAAACATCAGGTGATGTAGCAATCAGAATACATTAGCTGATTCATACTTTATGGTTATGATACACTTGGATATACAAACAGTCGCAAAATGGTTTCCACGATTAACAAATGTCACCTTTCCAAGATTAAAAAACCGTATCTTTTTAAATGGTTACTCAATCATTCTATCATTCTAAATGCGCTGTACACAACCTGGTAAAATTAGTGACACAATTAGGTTAAGCTACGAAATGGGAAAATTTCTATATGTGAGATAAATTTGTTTCATTCACAAATGATGCATCTGAGTAGAAAATATACACATTTACTAGTACATGTAAATACACCAAATATGCATAAAAACAACTAATTAATGTAATTATGACTGCGACTAAACCTAAACCAATTACCGGCGGTGGTTGCAGTCAGCTGACGATGGTCCCAGCAACAACGTGTATTTGCTGATAGTTAATAACGCTTTATAAGGGAAAACTTTTTATTCATATAATATTTGGGCAACCTAAGGTCACAAAGAAAAATGCGATACCAAAACCACATGGATGCGTAATGGTATAGGGTCAAACGAGTTCTGGTAAATGACTCAAGCTTATACTGAAAACACAGTGGGTTTACGCGAATGATATGCTGGATTGGACCTAGCCAAAATAATAATCAACTTTGCGCATTTAGTGTTTTGTACATGAAAAGTGATTTCCTGACAGAAAAATACTTTTATATAGCACAAGCAGAAAAATACTTATATATAGCACAAATTGGAATATCGACCCGGAGACCTGTTCATCACTATTTTCAACTTCAGCGGACCGTATCCCAGAATGCGGTTTTCGGGACACAAGTTACCTTTTGCTGTAACGCGTAACATATAACAAACGTTATATAAATGGTAATGTAGACTATACAGTTTTATATTTTAAAATTTACATGTTGAAATCTCTGACATTTTATATTTTTAAAAATCATGCTTTCGTATCAACTCAATTCGGGTACCATTTGATGATACGTTTTATAACGTCTTTATTGAATTTCTGAGTCTTATAATTGAGAAAAAACACTGTCAAGCACATTGACAAAGGTACATTTTCTAAAGTGATAACTTGTCATATTACATAAAGTGATCTATTCTATTATTTTGATGTTCACTGCGTTTTAGCAGTATGCTTTATATAATGAGGTTGTTTGAAAAGTACTTTTTGTCCTTGGTCGATTTACAGGAAGGGTCCTCATACACAACACAAAATGTCTTCTAGCGTTAGTCATTCAATCATATTTTCAAAATTACATCGATAAGAAAATAAAATATATGCAGTTACTGCATCTACCTGCATGCCTCGAATGTTCCTGACATTTCGTTTTGATAATAACGCAACTCAGTTGTTAAGCTCTTAAATAATTTAAACTGTATTTACCGAATTGTTGCATTGAGTCAAACTGCAGATGAGCAGATTAATGAGAATTGCTAGCATTACAAAGGCTTTACATACAGGTTGTAACAGAAAAAATTATACATTGTTATATACGCCGAAAGAATAAAGTTACAATTTGTATCACATTGGCATTTATTTTCACCAAACGCCAATTTCTTTAGCTACAAAATGCACTTTGTTTCATCCAAATTGATGGTCTACAAGCAGAGTTATGGCAATTATACTGACCCTACCTTCAAACCACCTGGGCCAATTCATCCGATTCATTTACCGGTAGCAAAATAATAGCACATAATGCCCCAAATCAGCCATTCGATGTTTAACAGGATTACGAGGCTGATTTTAGTGTTCCATCTAACAAAGGCAAAAAAGGAGCTCTTAATGATGACCTTGCCCGTAGACTGTTGTATTCTTAATTTTTGACGGGACGCCTAAACTTTTTTAAAAGATATCCAAGTTGGTAAGACAACATATCATCTAAATGGCAGAATCAGAACACAAGCACTTTAAGACTACCCAGATTTAAATGCAGGTAAAAATACCCCACAATTTTCTCTGACCTTAACTTCTTTAAAAATCAAGTTTTATCAATTGAGCTAGTAAGTTCATTTTAATTTTCATATTTTCCTTTGAATATGAAACTGTGTAAGAAAATTGCAGAAAGATTATTGCCATGAGCTCTTTGCTATCCCGTTTCCACCAAAGATATCGAGTCTTTAATTCAATTGTTTATGCTTACTCTGGAACATGAGCAATATTTTAACCTATTAAAGCATAACTTTTATCTAAAATATAATCAAATAATTTATTAATTATTCTTATCATATTAAAAGAATAAAAATATTAAATGTTTTTGAACATAAAGTGTGTCTCTTGTCTATTTTATCTCATTGCATTGTTAATCTTCATCGAATCATGAAAAAGTATTTGCGCTGGAAAATGGTGAAATCGGTCCAAGTAGTTTTTACCGGTCTTTACTTAAATTGTCGTAACTTTTGAACCTGACCATCAAATGGGATTACTTAAGTTGCTTCTGGTAGCCAATTAGATAACCTTTCAAATAAAGAAACTTTGTGAATTCACCATTTGTAGTTTCCTAATGATATCGCTAACAAGAATGTATAATTTTTTATGTTACAACCTGTATAACCGCGTAGCTGCAGGTGTCTTTAGAATCGTTCACATTACCTTTCTATATTAGAATTGCTGCTGTTAAATGGGGCTATCTGGGTAAACAAAGTTAATGCCTACTAAAGTAGCGAGTCATCTTGTAGTAAGGGCAAAGAGTTGGCATTTCATGTTTCTTTCTATTTATCGTGTCTCCTTTATCCTTCAAAAACAGACATCCAAAGTCAACATATAAGTACGTTTAGAGTGTTTGGAAAACACATTTCTGAAAAGCCAAAATGTTTTAAAGTAAGTCCAGTTCTTCGAAGCATTTAAAAAGCTGATAGATTGTTTTATTCTTATGTTTGACACTACATTCCTTCAATTAGTGAATAGTTCATTGGAGATGATTATCCCTTGCATACATCATCCTGTCCAATATTCTTTTTCTTCTCTAGATCACAACCTAGTCTGTGAAGAAACATTGTTCTGTTAGTTCCTGACCATCTATTTTGGTTACCTTTCCTAAAGATACAACTTTTCTCTTTCTCTCTATACACTTTTGTCATGGTTCACGTTGCTAAAGGTACATTCTTATTGCCTTATAATATTTATTATTGGTTCACTTATATATCAGCACGAGTCCTAAGCTTAGATATAAGCAATTCATCACGGATATTAAAGAAAGAAGGGAAACGTATTCTAACTACTTATTGCAGCTGTGTGTCGCATCTCAATTTACCCTTGGCGTCCTGAATTAAGTTGTTTTAACTGGGGCAATTTAAATCAGTGTTAATATTCTAAATATCTTGTCTGTCCAGGTAAAAACAGATTTTTCAAGAGTATGCAAACGTAGTTATACATCTTGGTTACCGTAATCTACAGTCATGAATTTTCAGGATTTATATTACCTGATTATTTACGTTTTGTTTCTTGCAGATCACGATGTAATCGGAACAGAAGTCCCATGATCTTATAGTCCGGGTTGTACAGTAAAGTATAGGCTAACAAAATTAGTGTCACGCTTTATTCCGTTATAGTCTATGGAAGGCGGACTTTGATACTTTTAAAACGGCATAAACGAAATATTCTCGTTCATTATTGCACTAAAGCACATGTAATTAAACATTCACACTACACATTTTCTTTTTATTAAGCAACATAAGAATCGGAGATGTCACAAGTTTACTGATTAAATGAAAACATATTGTGGGCCTTTTTTTCAATAAACTTTCTTATTTAATTCATTTGATAAAGTACATTATGTAAAAAACGAAGTTACTGGAATTACCAAAACTGAACATGATACTCTAATTGTGAATAAAATTGTTCACTGACGACAAAATTATATATCTGACAATTTAAATAGTGTAGACATTTGTTTGTTTCTTTGAAACATTTTGATCAAATAATCAATATTTATTTCCACTGAGCTGTTTTTAAGGCAACAGTCCCTAAATCGTCTCGCTCGGCTGAACGTCATTTTTACTGCAAGTTTTACCTACTTACACATATCAGAATATCACAATATTTGGCGTACATATGGAATAGAGTCTCTAGTATATACATAAATCTTTCCACGTTCATTATCAAGGTCAAAATGACGTCAAACGATTACTTCGAAACGTTGACGCTTTTTCGCCGAAACCTCATAATTTCAAGAGGTTCGAACATTTCGATTGTTTTCAAATTTTGAACAATTGTAGGCTTGATACTACTTATTGAATTAAAAAATAATATTTCATAAATATGTGGTTTTGATTTTGAATGATAATGTAACAAACCCGCGTTTTTCACTGAAAAACCGGACGTGAATTACGACTCTGAGATCGCCCTGTTTGAGCTGTTAATTACCTGTTTTTAATATCTACATTATCTTCATTTTTTCTGATATGCGCATTCCCATAATTTACTTACAAATTGACCATTCCATTGAGACAAAAATTGCAATTTTTATGTAAACAAAAGAAAAATATGGCATTTTAATGTTTATGCTTTAGATTTTAGTTCACGATCTCAACGCTGCCTGGATAGCTTAGCGGTAGATCCCTCGCTTCGAAATTGCCATTATCCATGGTTCGAGTCCCCGCAAATACAGTGGAAACTATTTATCTTTTCATGATTAAAAATAGTTAGGATTCACATTCTCCTGAGCAGATGGAGGTCATTTACCCTTAACAACAATGATTCTTAACATATGTGTTAAATTTGTCTATGTCTTGTTTTGTTTACTGACACTAGAAAAGCATGCAAACTAGTGGCATATTATAGACAAGACTTTTAAAATTTTCACACATGCGAACAGGTTATACTGGTGATGATTGACATAGACTTCTTTATAATTTAAAACTTGATATTAATAGGTTGAAGTTAATTGCAAAAGTAGGCAAATGAAGCATTTAAATACAGGTATACATCATAAATAGTTGGTCCATCTTTTTGTATTTAATTGTGATTTATCAACCTTTAAAGGTGGTGTATGGTGTGCTAGCGTCCGGGATGCTATATTTTTTTCCGTAGCCATTTTTTGCATAAGCACATCACATTCACATACATAGTTCGTTATCGATTGTAGATTATATTGATATTTATCAGTTAATGGTCTTGCGTCACAAATAGGTCCCTCAAATATCATGGATCTGTTACATATTACCCTAAAAAATTGTAGAAAACATGCATTTTTGCTACAACTTCTTTACGTATTTGGGAAAGTTTGGTATTATATGAAAGGTCTATTAATACTCTAGTCTGTATTACAAATTCAGGACTCAACCTGAACCTGAAGTTCCCCGTCAGTTTACTAAAGTTAAAAAATGTAATCTGCACCCAAATTTTTACTTAATTATTAAATCTAATTATTAATTTGAATCATTCATCACAAATTGTGTAGGGTTCACGTTTTAGACAGGTTTTTGTCACAAAATACTAGGGGTATTCAGGTACAAGGTAACAATTAGCCTCCTTTAGTGTGCAAGTGTCGTCCTTTCATAATGCATAATTACACATGTTTGTGAATAATTATTCTGTTGAAGAGATATTTTGCTGGTTCACATAATAGGAGTTTTACATTATAGTTATAACCTTGAACTAAAATAAACAAGGAACCATATAAATTACTGACTGATCATCCCCAAGAAAGTTTTCTTTTGTTATGATAATTAAATAGGCAGTATATCTATTTATAACCACTCAACCCAAGAGTGGCTTTCATTGTTGTGATAATTTATTTCATGTTTGTCTTTTCCAGGGTTGGGGTAGGCCAACTCGGGTTTGATTTGGTAGGTAGGGGAATTTGAAGTGCTTCACACAAATTTAATGGAAATGATTAGGGTAGGCCTACATTGTATACAAAAAATAAATGTGGTATTTGGATGCGTGCTCTTTTCAAAATGTTCTAAAAATGACACAAATTTGGGCATTTCTTAATAAAAAATGTGTGCCAAAATTGTGCAAATGTAGTTTAAAAAAATCAAACTTTTGACCTAACATTTCTAAGGAAATTGGGTATGCCTGTTAAAATAGGCCTATTGATAGATCCCTTCTTCTTGAAAATTGGTATTTGGATGGGTGGCTTTTTCAAGTTACCAGGGGCATGTCCCTACCCAAACCACACTTTAGTACCACCCGGGCATATAAGAGACATTTGACATAACAAGGAAGTGTGGGCCTATAATATTGCATGAAGAAATGTGCAAATTTACAAATCATGATTAATGGGATATAAGAGGGGGTTGTGCCGCAAATTCATGTAGCAACATCTTGCGGAATTGATTTTTGGTCAAAAATAGGGCTACGGAACTGATTTTTCCTGAATTGAGTTTAAGGAACTCCTTTTTCTCCACATTTATATGCAATATAATAATTAGCTTGGCTTAAAAACTAACTAAAACACTCTTTTTAGACACTTTCTTTGAAAATGGGGTTTCACATTGGAATTGAAATGCTTTCTTAAAATGGGTATCTTCGGGCGCGGGAAAGATGGCTTGAAAAGAGGTCAAGAAGGTAGGTGACCCCCCTTCCAGGGCTCTGGTATTCAAATTTGTACTTTTTCTTTGGAAAATGTACATCTGGATGGGTTTTCTTTGTAAAACTGTTTCAAAAATTTGGTCGCAAATTAATTTCGACATTTCTTCTCACAATGTTAAAAACATCAGTCAAAATAGGAGCACATTTGGATGGATAAATTTGATTTTTTATTGAATTTGGCTCTAAATTTGAAAGAATTGGTACAAAAAGGTCAATTTTTCTAAACAAATTGGTATTTGGATGATTCGCTTTCTCCCAAACCAAAACTGAGTCTCCCCGGGAAAAAGATATGCTATAAATTTCCACATTTTTATCTAGCCTTATAACATACCCTACGCAGCAAAAGAAAACCTCCCTTTTCCACAATTTTAAAGAAGAGAATAATTTACAAAGTCAAATTAAAAATATTGTATTCCATATTTCTCATCCTCAAGAGTATGATACTTATACCTATTACGTAATCTATATGGAGGCGAACTAAACTAGCGGGGTGCGCGCGAAGCGCGCATCCCCGCTAGTTATATACAAAAAGTGAGCTTCTTATGATTTTAATTAATGAAGTTATACTTGAAAAAGCAATTAGGGAACACGATGGATCGGGTGGAGGCGGGGACGATGGAGGCGGTGCGCATAAGATTACATGCAAAAGTGTACGAAAGTTATGATTTATACACATGTATTATTAAAAATAAAAATGCTGTGATCATATTTTTTTGAATTTACTTCAATGAGGTATGTATAATGCTAGAACATGTATTGAATATTGACATATCATCCTAATTTTGTTGTTTCTTAATTGTTTATATGTGGGTAATTTTCTCTATACATTACTGTACAAAACATGCATTTACCCTCGAAAACTTTAAAACGACATATCTTTTGACCGAGTCGACGTAAATGGTAAAAGTTATACATTTTTCCAAAGGAAATTTGTCGAGGAATCCAATTATGTGATTATTTTTTAGTTAGTGTATACATGAAAAATCTTTAGACCGAAAAATGTCCCAAAAATTAAATATGTCGTTTCATAGATTTTGACCATCCTCAATATTTTGACCACAATGAAATTGGTCACCAAATGAATTATTTTATGAAAGGCTACCATTACATCCTTCAAGTAATGTTTGTGTCATCTGGATACACCTTTCTCCAACAAAATCTCATTGTTCCAAGTTGGTTGACCAAAATGCACTTTTATTGTATTTTTCACCCTGTATGATTTTTACCCATCCGTAATAATTAGACTTATCCAGGTAAAATTGAAATCCTCGGAAAGTAAGCTTTCCAGCAATATCTAACTTTGTAGGTTTTAAGTGTACATATTTAGAGTTACAATCCGTTGGATACATATTGACATGGTTATATGACCAGTTAATGACTTACGTCCTAATGACTATTATGGGTATCACGTCATTATTACAGTATTATCGATTTATTCCATTAAGTTTATTGACGATTAAAAACCGATTTGTGGCACCTCAATCCTCGGTGGCAATCAGGTCGCTCATAGTCATGTGCCACTGGTTCGAATCCAATTACTCAGCTAACATTCAGATACGAGAAATACGACTTAGTTTATTTTTTTATGCATAGAAAATCGGCACAGACCGTCGTTTCAACGATGCTCATGAATATTCATGAATTTGAGACACACATTTAAAAAGGCCCATAAACTCATCCAAATAGATCATAATTCAAAACAATGTTGCATTTAGATGAATAAATGTTGTAAAAACATCCTGAAATCCAAAATAATTGAAATTTTGCGAAATATATGTGAACATTTATGTTATTTCTTCAGTGATTTTTTTCATTGAGTGAGGTCAAATTTGCGTTTTGCCAAAAATCTACGGTTCTTGACTTAATATATTTAAGCCATTTGGTCAATAGAAAGCGACAACACTTCTTTAACAGATTTGCTAAAATTTTTCTGATAGTTTGGTGTAAAACACCCATCACGTAATACAATGTGACGCTTGGTCCCATGTTGTTAAATAAGACATTTAATTTCTGCGTAAAACACCATATAACCCCGGAAGCGAACCATTAAGACACACGCGCCTATTTTTAGACATATAATTGATAAAACATCAATCTATCAACACAGCGGTCACGTAGTGTAGTGGTTAGGATTACACTTTTGATGCGCAAAAGTCACAGGTTCGAGTCCTACCGGCGCCTTTATTTTTTTTTGAAACCAAGGTATTATTTTTTTCCCCATCATATTAGATTGATATTTCTTCAATAAACTATTTTTACAAAAGAATTTCTTTAGATAAACATGATAAAATCATTTCACAATAGCCCGTAAATGATATGCACAGTGGATACACATGTCCCAGTCACTCGCTCGAAGCTACACGTGGTATAATGGTAAATGACGTCAGATTTGCCTGATATAGCCCAAGACCTTCGAAATATGTGACTTGTCGTTTACGATGTTCGCTTTGTATATCGGGGTAATGTGATGACCGACATCAAATCTCTTTCGAATGTTTAAATGTACTGAATTTTCCCTCGATTTATTTACTGATTTAAAAGTTCTACAGGAAAGATATATTTTGCTGTCTGATTTCTTATCTTGCGGTTTGTATAAGCCATTTCACATAAAATTTTGTAAAACACGCTACACGTAATTAGATTAAGACCCTGCGGGGAAACCCGAAACCCCGAATTTTCCCGGACCGGACCGGACCGGACCGGACCGAAACCGGGTCGGGAATTATTTATGAGCTTTTTTCGGGTTCGGTACGGTCCGGGAAAAATATTACCGGGGTCGATCGGGTCGGGGAATTTTTACTCGGGGTCGGGGAAAGTTTACATTCGGTCCGGGAAATGCAGAAGCTAGTTCGGGGTAAAAATAAAATGGAGCAACAATTAATCGCTGTGTCTTCATGTATAATGTAATTTTTTAGCTTACACTTTCTGTCCATAGTTAATCGTTCGTACTTTGCATTAGTTGCTGATCTGTCATTTTAATTTGTCATTGTCTTGCATTTCATGCACCTGAAATCTTACGCTGTTCATTGAGTTGTAATTGCGCGATCATAAAATTGACATAAATGCAGTACTGCATAAATGTGATCGTCTCTGACACAGATCGTGAAACACTTAGGAGTGGGCCTTCGTAAGGAAAGTGATCGCTTGTGGTAGTTCTGATACGCCCAGCTTATTACTCCCAACCAGTTACTCCTAACTAAATTGCACCTGTCAAACTGATGGCTGGAGTTATGTTTAAATGAGGCTGTTATGTTTAAATACATAAGAAAACAACTCATAAGTACACAAAAACAATTAAACTTAAACGTTTTATGCCTACAGAACTATTAAAATTTGGAGGTGAACTTTTGGATTAAATATTCATAAAAATCTATAGGCTTCAATCTGATATCCAAAAGTGTACTACTTCAGGTTGAGCTCTTTTGGGGATCATTATATGATAATGATAGGATCCCGCGCTTTCGAGTCTATAAATATTAATTACAATTTTTGCCACGATGTTTTGAGTTGAAACTCCAATTTCTGCTTTACCACTTTACCGAATAAAGCACATTTAGACTTGTGACGTCAACAAGCATTTGCTTCTTATAAACAATCACATAAATTCCCCGCGCGCTAAGAGAATGATCTATGATTGGTTAAAAATCGGACCATAAAATCATGTGAACATTTTTCGTGAGGTCCTAAATAAGGTCATTTGTCTTAAATTGAGTCTTTTTTTTTCGTAGTCGGTTTTAGGTGAAATCGTAATCCTTGTTAAACACCATTTTAATGACTTGAAATTCGGGGTAACTCGGGGTCGGGGAAAAATATCCATCTTGACCGGGAAATCATGAAAAACTACCGGTCCGGGTCGGTCCGGTCTAGAAAAAATCCTTTCGGGTCGGGGTCGGTCGGGGCAAGCTAAATTTTTATCGGGTCGGTCCGGTCGGGAAATAAATTTTCGGGGAACGACGGGGTCGGGGTGAGAAAAAACCTGCCCCGCAGGGCGTTAAATTAGATATGACCTCATGATTTTAAAAGCTTAGATTGACATTTAAAACAAAATGTAATGAAATGATTTTTTTTTATTCTCCACTGTCAAAAATAGACTTATCTTATTGAAAAAAGTCTAAATATTTTCATCCACATCATTATTTTCTATTTGCATTAACCCCTTTGTGATTACAAGGGTTCAAAGTCCGATCCTATCTGACAGGTCACGTCGAGAAAAAAAATCTAGCGACCAAGTTTTCCTGATATTCACCCGGGATATACCCGGGAAATGAAAATTAAATTTCGTCTAATGAGCTCATTTGCATAGGTTCTAAGTACTGGCTGTACTGCTAGATTTGAAATAAAAATACAATTTTTCTATTATTACAAAGGTTACATATATCAAAGTCTGAAAACTCAATATATGCTATGAGGCCAATAGCAAATGTTAACCACGGAAAAATATAACTGGTCACGTGTCCCACTTCAGTCCCTATCCCAGATTCTCCACTACAGTATATGATTACAACTAATCAAGACGTCTAAAGTCTATTTCTATGGAAAACAACCCTAACTTCCCATTGAAATCCCAGGCGCCATTTAATAAAGATATTTTCTTCAAGCACTAACATCAAATGAGAATCTCAGGAAACATCGTGTAAAGAATATTGGATATAGTAAAGTCTGGCCTGGTCTACTGTAAAGTAACAATCTAATGTAATTACTTCAAAATAGACATGTCTCAAAAAAGATGCTGCTCCCAGACACTTTTGAATTACTCGATAGTACTTGCCCTAAAATACACAAGCTATTTTCGTGCACGTTTAATGAAATCTATAAACCAACGCTTATCGTAAATATGCTTAAAGCAATACTATAAAATATTAAAAATGAAGCGCCCCCTGTCAACCATGACTTTTGTAAGAAGCCCCATTTGCTAGTGAGATGAGGGCGCTTTTTTCTGAAAAAGTTGGCATCCATTTGCAAGTGCTTACACAAGGTAATTTTACATTAATTACAGCCCAAATGTGACATGGCCAATTCAAGTCAAAATTTC
This sequence comes from Ophiothrix spiculata, assembly GCA_000969725.1. Lineage (NCBI taxonomy): Eukaryota > Metazoa > Echinodermata > Ophiuroidea > Amphilepidida > Ophiotrichidae > Ophiothrix > Ophiothrix spiculata. The sequence continues at coordinate 94,042 of JXSR01S029258.1, forward strand.
TTAGTTTTGCATTCACTGAGGTTACTCTTATAATATGATTATTGTAGTTTAGAAAGTAATTTACTTCTCTGTTGTATTTGTTTGTTGTATAGTCAAAGTTAAAAAAGTGAAATTTGAGGGCAAATATGAGTCACTTTTTGTACATTTTATGCTTCCGAATTCAACAGTAAAAACTTGAAATAAAACATTTCAAAACAACACTTCCTTAGGAGATCATAGCCTCTATTGTTGGATTGTAGCCATTCAATATCAGCTTGATACAATGGTAACACTGCCTTTTGAAAAAAAATTACGACTCTCGACGAAAACGCTCCAACCAATGTTTTTGTTTTTCTTCAATTGAGCTTGGGTGGCTTAATTGGGTGACAAAACTGGCAACATTTAATGCTATAATTGGCACAGAAATTTATTTTAAATAGTCTTAAAAACTTTAAAGTGTCATTTTACATTCTATTTTGCATATTAGCTCAATTTAGGGTAAAAAAATTCAAAACAACAAAAGTTTATTTTTTTTAAGTTGAATCACCCAATTGGGCTCCAAATCCCAGAAGAGTGTTGCCATACTAGAGGGTAACTTTTTTCTGTCATTTCAAACAACACATTTTTCGCTGTAACTTTCTTAATTTTGAACGTTTGAATATGGTTGACCCCTCATTTTAAAGGGAATTGGATGATCTTTCCAATGAAAGACATTCCAAATGTATTTAAACGTTTATAAAATTTGACGGGCATGCCTAACTTTTGATTTGTTTAGCTTATTGGTATTGTTTTGGGTAGATATAATTTCCCTCCAAATGATTTGGATTAAATTTGCTTACTTATTCTGTTATGGCCCTTTGTTGAATTAAATTCGGGATCCCGAATGTAATTCCACATGATTAGTATAGAAAAGCATGCATGTGCGGCTGAACGTCATTTTTACGGTAAGTGTTTACCTACTTACACATATCAGAATATCACAATATTTGGTGTACATATGGAATAGAGTCTTTAGTTTATACATGAATCTTTTCACGTCCATTACCAAGGTCAAAATGATGTCAAAAGATTACTTCGAAACGTTGACGCTTTTTCGCCGAAACCTCATAATTTCAAGAGGTTCGATTGTTTTCAAATTTTACAAAATTGTAAGCTTGATTCTATTCATTGAATTAAAAAAAATAATTTATAAATATGTGGTTTTGATTTTGAATGATAATGTAACAAACCCGCGCTTTTTTTTTTGACTGAAAAACCGGACGTGAATTACGACTCTGAGATCACCCTGTTTGAGCTGTTAATTACCTGTTTTTAGTATCTACATTATCTACATTTTTAAAGGTTACATATATCAAAGTCTGAAAACTCAATATATGCTATGAGGCCCATAGCAAATGTTAACCACGGAAAAAATATAGCGGGTCACGTGTCCCACTTCAGTTCCTATCCCAGATTCTCCACTACAGTATATGATTACAACTACTCAAGACGTCTAAAGTCTATTTCTATGGAAAACAACCCTAACTTCCCATTGAAATCCCAGGCGCCATTTAATAAAGATATTTTCTTCAAGCACTAACATAAAATGAGAATCTCAGGAAACATCGTGTAAAGCATATTGGATATAGTAAAGTCTGGCCTGGTCTACTGTAAAGTACCAATCTAATGTAATTACTTCAAAATAGACATGTCTCAAAAAAGATGCTGCTCCCAGACAGTTTTGAATTACTCAATAGTACTTGGCCTTAAATACACAAGCTTTTTTTCGTGAACGTTTAATGTAATCTATTAACCAACTCTTATCGTAAATATGCTTAAAGCAATACTATAAAATGTTAAAAATGAAGCGCCCCCTGTCACCCATGACTTTTGATTTTTTTAGCTTATTGGTATTGTTTTGGGTAGATATTAGTATTAAATTTGCTTACTTATTCTGTTATGGCCTTTTGTTGAATTAAATTCGGGATCCCGAAATTAATTCAACATGATTAGTATAGGAAAGCATGCATGTGTTTTTATCCATTTGTCGGTGGCAAAACAATTTTTCGAGAAAATACACTCGAAAATGGTTTTAGATCGTCATATTCTTTCATTTTATTTTGGTTTTAGTATAAACCGTTTTTGGTCAAAATCTTTAAGTATTGCTTTTTTTTTTATTAGTTTACTTTTATATAACTTCCACATATAGAAATTTGCCCAAGACTGGAAACACAAAAGTTGCTTTTAGGATAAAACAGAATGTATATAGGGAATCTTTATAAAAACGTTTAAATAGTTAAAGTATAATAGAGTATTGGAAGACTGAAACATTACTAAGTATAACAGTCATTAGTTAATTATATTACATACACACGATGTATGCATTACACGACAGGCGAATAATTGAAAGGTTTGATTTACTAGAACATCGTCGAAGAACTATTTCAAAACATATTGTGTCTCTGAAACCATGGAAAGAAAACATGAGACATCGTATATGTGACCCGTCATATCGAAAGGTACCTTAAGGTCGGCATAGTAAATTACGAGATACGGGCCATTGAAGCTGAGCATAGTCAAAAATCATTTCCAAGTTCGAATGTCTAATTTCATCAGAAGTGTATTTTATCATATTTACCAGGTTCCAACATCCAAAACATACGACAAATGTTTTAAAAACCAAGATAAAAACCCTTTCTTCATTCAAGTTTTACCAGTATAGAAACTTTAAACTCGACTTTCTCAGAACTATAGTTTTCTGAATCAGCCTAGTATTTGTCAAAGACACGATTTACCGAGCGCCGAAGGCACGAGTCTAGTTTGAGTACTAAACAGGGAGCGCCGAATCGAGCGAAAAACAAGGTCACATTATAGTACTAGTAGTTTCGGGTAGTGTGTCCCAAATTGAGTTATCAGTTATACGGGCTGTAACACAGACTAGAATCAACCCGATGCCTTTTACCAATTCGGATATAACTTTGCAATCGAGAGCAAGGTGTCAATTTAAAGCTATATTATAATCCTTTAGACGAGACCAAAAAATCGTTGACCCCCATTTTTTATTGTTGAATTTTGAAGTTGAGACTATAATCTATTAACTGAGAAAAAATAAAAAAACATTCGGTAGGAACTTATCACCGCGATCGTTCTTAAACGATTTTACTTGTACCAAACACAGTGAAAAGAGACCGAGTGAAACTATTTGGTGGTGATTTACAAAAAGGATATATAAATCTGCCAACTCGAAATACCAGGTGAAACTATATAGCATTGGCTCACATGCCCATGCAATGTTGATATCTTGTTGATACTATATACTTATTCATTTGTCAGATATTAGAAAAATACTGGTATTTCTATACATCTAGATACACAAAAATAATGTGTGCAGTGTACAAAATTTAGTCCGAATCGGAAATTCCTGCACGTATAGATTCTGGTGTCAATATTAGTTATGGGATCATGTTGCCAACAGTAGACTTCAATGTTCAGTGGGATTTGATTTTAGAACGTTAGCGTTGCCAAATGAAGAAATGTTTTGATAAAAATGTTAACATTGCATTAACGGGAAAGGATAGTAAGTTTAAACATTTACTTTAAATTGATTAAGATCTCAGCTGTATGTACCATATCAGTACATATAGTATACCCCGTGAGTGTTGTCAGACACATGATTCATAATTATTGAAGGTGCCCTAATGTTTACGTCTCGTTATGAACAGACATATAATGAAATCCCCTTTACTTCTTAATTCTCATCAGGTGTATCAATAATTACTTGATAAGGACTTGGAAAGAAGTAAGGAACAATACTGGTAAGACATATAAACAAGAATATATTTAGCCACGAAACGGTTCCTTGTTGATTTTAGTTGTCGTATGTGAACGACAAATGCATTATTTTTTGTTGCTTTTAAGGTATAAATTCCAGATTGTTTGAGGAACATAAGAAGACAACTTAAGAAGAATTTTGAACGATGGCCAAGCCTTTGCATCGGGGCATGAGATTAGAATTCCCAATTTCCTTTTTCACGAAGTAAGGGTTAATTGTACAATTGTGTAGGGAGTGGCCATCTTTCTCTTTCTCTTTTTCTTGCTATCTTTTCTATTGTCGGCATCTTTTCAAAGATGCATTGGCCAACATGCATAGATTAGCCATTTCTGCCTATCCAGGTTGGTACTTTTGTATAAGCTTTGAAGAGACCATGAGTTCATCATGGATCTAATGGCATGTGTCCGTCACGGACCAACCGAGGTAAACAAACAAACAAACAAAGTATTCAAAAAAGTAGGTTTATGATATGATGTAATCTGAATTATCAGTAACATTTTATATTGAACTAAAATCAAATCAAAGTAGGTTTATGATATGATGTAATCTGAATTATCAGTATCATTTTATATTTGACTAAAATCAAATCAAAGTAGGTTTATGATATGATGTAATCTGAATTATCAGTATCATTTTACTGTTTATTGGTAGATTATGAAACAATTGTAGGGGAAAAAAATGCATAAATATTCGATATGTTATATATTTTCATGTTTTAAAATTGTGCGCATTTTCTTATAAAAGCATTTTGCCAATGTAGCGTCCGTATCTTCGTCAGTTTTTTTTCCTCTTTAAGAAGATTGATTTTACAAATATACCTTTGAAATAGCGATTTCATCAAAGAAATGTAGACGACATGGATTGTAGATTTAATACCTACATCTGAGAAAAACACAATGATGACTGTCCCATTATAAATTCACCGATCTATTTTCGGAAAGTGTATTAAGTGATCTAATGTTGAGACTGTCTGTTAACTGATAAATGAATTATAAACAAATGCCTCATTATTAGAAAGTAGATCAGCATAGTACAACTGACTCAAAAACTCACAAAAACGGGAAGACAATAATACTAAATGAGTTGCTCTTCATGGGTTTAAACAAAAAAAAAAAAAGCGTGCCATGTCATAGCTTGCAGTACAGAGCACAGACAATTGCCTTGGGTTACTAAGAATTTTAGTATCGTGCTTTCTGTTCATTTCATAATTTGTCTTTTTTGAAAAAAAAAATAGCAAACAGTATCTTTCCATTTTAGCAACACGAATAAGAAAACCTGGAGGGCATACAAGTAATCATTGTTGTTTTCAAGATCATACAGCATTTGTTATTGTTCTAGTGCAGATTCTGAAATTTATCGGCGTAGTGAGACAATCTGTTTTGTTTTTCTTCTTCTTCTGTCTTTTTTCTTTTTTTTTTATTAAGAAAACAAATATGTGCAGCAAGCGACTTTTAAGTGTATTTGCGATCCAATGGGAAAAGAGGAAAAACTGAAATAATGATATTGTATTCAACTGATTGAAAACAAACGATGGGAATTCATAAGTTCATTCCTCAAGGAGTAGGGGACAAGCTATTATTTAAATTTGTTATTTAGATCAACTTGATCGATTAATTCATTAGAAATTTTAATAGCTGCATTCCTTTTTTACTGCCAAATAAACCTTGCAAGTTAAAGATTTTGGAGAGTACAGTGACAACTGAAGAAATGTCAAAGTCTAACTGATATGTATTAGCCTTAAAATCTTTCTTTCTGTCGCAAATGCCAATAATAATATCAGCAAAGACAAAATTGTGAAAGATAGTAACCTTCCAACAGAAAAAAATAACAGGGCTCCTGATTTCAAAAAAAATGACGAGGAGATGGATGTGGTAGATTTTGTAAATCATGATGGTTATTCTCTATCGATTTTAGCGATTAATACTAACCTTTTGATATCTCTAACAGTCAACATATTAAAACAACATAGTTTATCTTCTTGTGCCTTATGCCTCGAATTTTGGAACATCCCATAGATTCTATTTATTTAAGCCCATCAGAATGCACTAATACTAAAAAGTATTTAGACAACAGAGACCAGACCTTATTTTTTCTAACTTAAATAGACTATAATATTGTCATGTTAGGCATCATAAAATGTATATTTTAAGTACATATTAGCGAAGGAAATTTCCTTATATGCTGATAATTTCAAGTTCATTAGTTCACTAGAAGCTGAGATAGATTTCACATGAAAGCTTATTTAGGATTGGACAACGTTACTGCAGAGACTTAATTGCATAGTAGGTTATTCAAGTCAAGTCAAATAATACTTACAACGTGACTAACCTGTTTAGGCAAATCTATAACGTCAACTTAATGTAAAGCTGCATCATTGTGGACTTTATTTCCACTCAATGCAATGCAAGTTAAATAATACCAGAGGCACCTATTAGCAACATATATCTATTATAGTCAGTAAATGCACTCTATCATTAATTGGAAATACTTTTATTCATTGGTCGATTTGTTGGCATTTGATGGAGAGATTCACCAGAAACCAAAACCGCTTTTCACTCAGTACTATGCTTTCAAAATTCCGGCAATTTAATGAAAAATCCAAATACCACCTTTTCAAACTTTGAATATACCTGAATTTTGTTTAAATAATCCCAACGCAGCATAAATCTTGTAACCAGCACTTATCTAAAATATCTAAAAATACGTGTTGACCGAACGGTTGCCTTAAGTCAATTGTACGACGAGCTGATATTAGCAATTCAAAGGTTTTACATTATAACCGGATAGCCGTAGGTGTCTTCAGAATCTTTTAAATTTACCTTTGTTAACCTCGATCTATTATAGAATTGCTGCTGCTAAATTGGACTTTGGGGGAAAGAAAGTAAATGTCTAATAATCACTGTGAGATTTTATCATCAGGAATAAGAGATTGCATTATATGTGTATATCCTGGGTTGTATTGTGACCCCTATATCCTTCCAAACGTTCATCTAGTTGCAAAGCGCTTGAAAAATATTTTAGAAAGTTGAGACGAATATAAAGAACTAATCATCTGTGCTGGAAAGTGTTTAAAAAAGGAGAAATCTGTCAAATAAACACAGTTAAATTGCTGCTTTTGTTGTTGTTTTCATTTTATTATTTTCAAACTACACTCTTTCATTTGTTG
>JXSR01S029258.1:107838-123237 GCA_000969725.1 Ophiothrix spiculata
CAAACTAGTTTTAACAAACGGTTATGAGTACGATTTTATAATTTGCCAAAACTCGTCACCCAAAGCTCCGATTTGCATGATTTTGGTATCATTGAAAAGGGAATTAAATGAGCTTTACCACCATATGAAAATCTCCATATTTTGGTTTTGACCCAACTGGACCCTTTTGCCGCGACGGTACACATATTATTACATTGGGGTTCATCAATTACATTTAACTGTAGTATGGTTATGCTTACAAGATTAAAAATCAAAATCCGACAAAACATGATGTGAATGCAACAAAGACGTATGTATTTTTGTTATTTTACTTACAGAATAATTTTATAAGCAAAGTTGATATGTTTTTAATGCTTTTTATTTAATCTTCTTTCTGTTTCAACCTATGGTATGTGTCATTTTGATTTGAGACTTTTCGTTGAACTAAACTTAATTTTTATTACCTGTCGCAAATGAAACCTGTATTTGAACCAAAATGCAAATGCGATTTTGTTGCAATAACATATTTCTGATTGTGTGATTTTGCGTGTTTATGATTTGTTACCAGCACTTCTATGTTTCAGTCCAATCCATTCCAGTTGAAAGTATTGTAACAACAAATCAACGCTAAATAGTAATGCTTGTTCATGCTCAAAAATGTTTTATAAAGATCGAGTTCCATCTTGGATTCAGAGTGAAACTATTACTCATCCGATATTGTTCTTTCGCTGAAACTATACTGATTCATTTGACTGTTACCGAACATAAACTTGTCTCTATCTCAAAATTTACACAAACGGATGTATCAACTATACAAATATGACGAAAACCATAGTAGTATGATAGGGATTGTAAATTCCTGTGTGTATAGATATTCGGTACAATATTAACGTTGCAAACCAACGTTCTCAGCAATGTACTAGATGTTAGAACATATATGTCGCTAAGGGAAAGAATCTCCAAAATTTTGATAATACATTCATCGGTAAGAGTAATAAGTTTTGAAGCATTTCCTTCAAACAGAGTTAATTATCAGCTGCGTTAATCATTATGTCTTTTGTACGGTGTAAGCAACTTTTAACAAAGGAAATAATACATAAAACATGTTCTCATTAAATTAACGGAATCTCGCATATCTTGCATAAACCTCTTCCAAAGTGAAACATTTTACAGTATTTGTCAACACGATAAGTACTCAACTTTTTTACATCAAAATCTAGAAACTTTAGTGTTACATTGTTTACTTCTTCAGAAAGACATATTCAATAGCTATCAATTGAAAAAGAAATTTTGAAAATCGATGAATGTAGTTGGATTTTACACCACTTTGAAGAGATTATGTCTTTTTACAAATTCGCCATAGGTCTTTTTAAAGATTATGACAAGGCGCGACATTCAAAGTGTTTAGCATGTGAACATGTGGAACAGCCCAAGATATTTGATGTAAGATTGTTTGTTATTTATATACTTGATGTAAGATTGTTTGTTATTTATATACAGCATCAAAGCCATATAACGAATCATGAAACAGGCAGCATTGATGTTTTGTGGTATCCTTTTGCTATAGGCAATTTCCTTAAATGAATCGAGTTCCGTTCAAGTGCGCGATATATTGAAATTAGAAAGTTATCGTTAAGTGACACATTATAGAGAGTCTAAAGCATGCAACAGGCATCATACAGAAAGATTGCAAATATGTATTTTAATAGTATTTTTAATGATTTTTTTGTGTGGAAAAAATAGAGGGATTTTTGTTTGAATAAAGGCAGATGTAACCTTTTTTCCATTAAATCAATTTCAAAATGGAACGGGATGTATTTTTAAAGATACACCCTGTATGCTATGATTCAAATTGCAGTCTTATATTCCCTTAACTATATAAGTTGATGACTAAATAGGTTCTGTTTCTTGGTTTGTATATGAAATGCATTTCGTTGACTTCATGGGATTGTATTTTGATTACGGTTATTGAATTTGAAATGGTTGGTGGGGTATTTTGGTTTGGTTTATTCTTTTTTATTTGGATCTTATCAGAACCTTATCGAGTGAACCGTTGATCTCGCTGGATGTATTGTCCACTAACGGGAGTTAAACGTAGCTACTTATGCACTTAAAGGTGTAGTTCACGAGATAAAAAGGTAGCCATTCGGAGAAAGGTAAAAAATAGGATCGTGGAGGCTAAGAATCAGTTATTATAGATAGAAAATGAAATGATTAAAAGTTCAGTTGAAACCATACAAATGGTAAAGTGCTTGACCCCATAGTGATGGAGCTTGATTACAGTATATGGACTATATCGTCATGTGACTGTTTAGAAAATGAAATTAAAAAAGGTCATCAGGGAAATGGAATCCTATTGACACACAACTACATGTAGCTCAGGTTCCATGGCTATAATTATAGATAGGCCTACACAGACAGGCGCCAAGGAGGAGGCTAGCTCGGTGGATTACCAGTTATAATTTGCTACCCTCCAGTGTCCACAGCCTTCCAAAATAGGACCATGAATAACAAATTTGTCCGTCCGGGTTTACTTAATCCGCATTGGATACTCAAATGGAAGTCTGCTCTTTTAAAATTTGCACAAGCAGAGTTAAGTATTCTAATCGCGTTTATTAAAAAAAAAAATTATTAAGACTTCCATAACGTTTGTCTAACTAGAAACAGGTGACAATGTTAACAGTAATATTCTAATCCTGAAATGCTATTACATTTCCTTGAAATCGTCGTTAGGTAAAATCACTTAATATATAAAGCATTTTGATAGAAGAGCAGCCAAAAAAGGCAAGAGTGAACATTACTTTTTACTTTGCGGTTGACTTCATGATAGTTATTTTAGAATATTTATCATGCCCTATTAATTTGCAATATATTTGCAAGTCATTGGAATTAAGAGGTGTTTAAGAAAGTCGTTGTATTCAAATTTATTCCTCTAAGGACGGGTACGTAAATGTTACCGAGGGGTAATATTTTCGCATAATGTACGAGTATGTCATAACAACTGAGGTGGTGTAAAGCTGTATTGTTTAATTATTCTGTAGATTATGAGAAAGAAAGTTACAATTTACAAATTGCAAATCATAAAAGCAAATGTAAACATTTTGAGCATCTCGTGATACTTTTTAATTATTTGTTGCTACACTAATATCCATAAATTAATATTATAAATATATGGCTTTACTTGCCGCAAGTAATAGTGTTTTGCATGTTTTTAAATTGATAAATATTACAGTATTTAAAGCAATAAACTTTGGCATCTAAAGATGAGACGCACTCATTCTGTCAAACTGTCGTTTATTAAGTTTCAATATGAATGTTAGCATCTCGGTCAATCACACGCAATATTGAGTAAAATGCTTCAATCTTGCTTTGAATTTTCAATTCATCACTGTTTAAGAGCATGGTTATGGTACTTACTGTCACCCGTAAGCGTTCTTAAATAATTACCATGTGGTGATAGACACCTTGCTCTTGCATAATTGAAAACGGTGCAACTTGCCATGTATTTCAGGTTGTTTAGAACGTAACGAATTTTTATATTTTTTCTGAGAAAGGCTGGTAAAAGTTTGAATAAAGTATATAATTATATGATATATTATGTAAAATTGGCTTTTACAATATTTTTTTGCAATTTTTGACAAACAAATGCTATCATATATTTACCATCAATCATGAAACACAAATCACTCGGAAAAAAACCCCCAGTGTATATGGCTTGTGACAGATAAAAGGTACCAACTAAAATACCTCAACCATAACCGAACCATACAAAATTGCATAAGAAACAATCTAGTTATCCCGGCTAGTTATAGATGATGACTCACCCTGAAAGGGGGGACTTTACAGATGATATCAATTTTGAGTTTATCATTTCATCTGCACTGAAAACAAAAACTAGTCAAGCAGCTGCTTGACTAACTTTAAACTAGTCGGGCAGGTAAGTCAAGCCAAATTTCAAACTAGTCAAGCCTGCTTAACTCGTATTAAACTAGTCAAGCCCGCTTGACTAATGTGCAAAACTTTGCTTGACGAGTTTGCCAGACTGAGAGCTTGGCTTCCTTGATGGTACAAAAGAGCTTGACCAACTTCAAGTTGGTCAAGCTGCCTTGAATAGCTTATGTTAGTCAGACTGAGCCTGGTCAGGTGGAGTCTTTGAGCACAGACATATAAAAGACCGTGCCATCGTTTGACCTCATAAATGTCACCATCATGTACTACTGATGTATCGTGAATTATATCATTTGTTTATATGTAGCTGACTGACTATTTTGGTGGTACTCATATGTCACTCTTCCTGTCTCTACATTATTGACGGATTAGCTATATCAAAGACTGTATCCTGTGGCTCTGCAACTACATAGCATGCATATATATTGCACTAGCCTTGTCTAGTTGGCTGGACAAGCTTGAGGTTAGGTATTTGGGATCGGCTAGTTTGAGTAAGCTAGTCAAGGCAGCTGGACTAGTGTTACATTAGTCCATCCAGCTGGACTAATGTTATGTTAGTCAAGATGTTTAACCATCTGGACTAACTTAAAACTAGTCAATAACTAGTCAAGCGACTAGCCTAAACTAGTCCAGCTTGCTGGACTAACGTCAAGCTGGTCAACAGACTAACTTAAAACTAGTCAAGCAAGTAAAATGAGACTAGTCCAGCATGCTGGAATAGGCTAAGGTAGTCATCCTTGTTAGTCTAGCAATACTGACTAACTTAAAGCTAGTCTAGATGCGTACCATCTGGACAAGCTTAAAGTTAGTCACACTAACCAGTTTAGGTTTTCAGTGTGTTACAGCATTTTCTAAGCTTTAAATGACACCTTATTTGTCGAAATTGATCAAGGCGATCAAATTTTACAACAGAAAATCTGCTGGAAATTCTTATTATTTTCTTTATTTTTGCTCCCTATTTTCACCAGTATCTTGAAAAGTCTTCTGTCGCAAATTCACCCTTTTCGGGATGAGTCATCACATTTAGTGAGATTTAGACGCATTCAAGAAAAGTAAGATATTACTCGAGCACAGCGTGCATAATGTCACCTAGGTTTATCTGATACCCTCAAGTAAAGGTTAGCAGATGTTATCTGTCGTTTTGATTAATTTATTTTTTCAAAGAATTTCATTCAATTCCGTTGTAGGTGTTTTTAATAGATTCAAATCTCTTACATCCCATATTCTTGAACCAATACTTTTGTATCATACTAAAAAATGACTTAGTGGCAATCTAGTAACTGATACATTTTATTACGTCTTTATTGACCGGGGGAGTTTCATATTACAGGAAACACACTTTCAAGCACTTTGACTGGTTGATATCGAAGTGATATTTTGAGATAATACCTGATGTTTTATTAGCACTTAATACGTCTTTATGAAATATTGTTAGTATTATCGGGTCTGTCTGTTGGTTTAAAATGAAGAGGGTACTAAGTTCGCAGATTGGGTGAATTTCGAAAATTCAAGTACAAAACAATGTATGCTATTTTTTACTGAAGATAAAACGTTTTTTTCTTGTCCATGTACGTTGCACTCTCGAATAGGGCTCAATTAAAATCCCCGATAGTATACCTTTTAATACTCAGTATTAATTCATGTATTTATAAGCACGATTCGTGAACTATATTAATTCTAATACCCTTTCTGTTTGTCGTTTCTAAATGTGGCCTAGGCATTTTGACTTACCTATCTCAACTGAAAAAATCAAACTCACTAATAATAATAATAATAATGGAGGGTTCTTATAAGGCGCACACTCATCAAATGATCTCAATGCGCACGAACGAAGAGAACAAACAAGTTACATCTGTGAATCCGGAAAAGCCTGACGAAAAAGGTGAGTTTTAAGATGTTTCTTGAACTGAGGAAGAGAATGAATGTTACGGAGGCTGTTAGGAAGAGAATTCCAAACAGCCGGGGCAGCAAAATGAAAGGAGCGTTCACCGGCTGACTTTAGACTAACACGAGGAGATTTCAAAAGTCTTTCAGAAGAAGATCGTAATGATCGAGCAGGTTCATAAGTGCAGAGCGTAGCAGACAGGTAGGATGGTTGTAGAATAACTCACTGTTGATATTCTCATTATTTACGTAATGACAGATTCTTCAAGAATGTATCAAAAGATATAACGGTATTCTGCGATAATGACTTTTCAGGATTTTATTTTACACCAGCACTTATCAAATCTATCGCCTTATACAATTCTGTGTGTTATTGTGAATTACGAATCTATCTATTACTTAGTTTATTTGACTTTCTAACGGCAGGTTTTAAAAGTCTATTGAGGTTAATATGCAATTTTGATACATACGAAAACATCTTAACCAAATTACGTAAAACCCTTTAATATAGTCAAGTTCATTTTCACATCACATCAAGTACCATTGAGTATTATTAAATTCCTTTGAAAGTATATATAAAGTATATATTTCAGATCGGAATTGCAATTTCTTCAAGTTATTACGAATATAATGGAGTTCCATTTATGAAATGTTGATGATTTATATTGAATATAAAAGCAGGTCACTTCAAGTATAGATATCATTTCAAATACTTCAAGTTCATTTTGACGTAAGTTCAAAACAAATCTAATAAGTCTAACAAATATACATGCTTTTCAGATTGAAAATTCAATTTTCTTCAACTCTCAAGAATATTTATTTTAAATCTAAATGGGTCAATAAGGTTAGTCGTCACTGCTAGTCATAACAAGAGTACAAAATGACCATTCATCGATATTTGATTAATTTCCGTTTTGTTTAATTTTCCAACAACGTTTAAAGTTTCTGGGTTGGGTTATGTTGTCAGAAATCAAATGAAACTAGAATTGTTTGATGCTAGTTCAAAAATATACTCCGAATCTGATAGAGTATAAGTCATATATTTGCACATAACACATGGACAATGCCCATGACATACATGCATATAATTACGACGAAGCTAAAGGCTGTTTGGGTTTTAGACGCTACGAAGATGCTAACAAAACCCTAGAAAATTCAAACATTTCCAACTTTAGCGTCTTTGTTTGCGTCTAGCTAGACGCTAGCTGCGTCTTATAAGTATGTCATCGGTATAGGGATTCTTGTCAAAGAACTTTTATAGAGATGAGCGACTACCTTGCATAAGAAGATTCACCTTTTAAAAAATGCTTTAATCTTGTCAGTTGACGCCATACATTACTTATACTCTTTCAAACGTCTAAATACAGAGAAATTGCTCATTCTAATTTTAAGTCTGAAGTCTTAAAATTTAACCAATTAATTAAGATTATAATACATTCGAATCAAATAATGGATGTAACATGGTCACAAACATCCCCAAATATTCAACTGTTCATACATGTTTTACTTTAATAACGAATTCATATTTTGATGAAAGCAAAACACTACAAAGAACCCATTTTTCACCAAGTCATATAGACCATTGACCATATATTGACCATTTCAAACTCATTTTTAACTGCCGTATCACATATTCGACAATGAAGCAAACTTGTACATTTCGATCTGGTGGGTAGCTTCTTGTGAAAGTATTTTTGGTGGTTGGTGTGTCAGATTATCAAGGGAGATGGTTTGCGGGAAGTAAAATATGAAACTACTTTAAATTCAAAAATCAATAACAACCTATACTTATAATACCTTTGGCGTTCCTACATGTAATTGGCAAACCTTTTTAATATTCAGAAGGATTGTTTACAAAAGAGCAGCTTTTGATTAAATTTGGTAAAGAGCTGGAAATTTAGCATTGCACATACATAGCAGCAGGTGTCTTTTAAAATCTTTCGCATTTTACTTTCTCATTTTCGATCTACTACTGAATTGCTCTTGCTAAATGGGATCCTAAAAGTCAACATCTATTAACGATAAAGAGTTAGCATGAATATAAAAGTTGACATTTATGTTTGCTCCGATTCTTTATATTGCCTATAGTTTCTTTCTACCTTTAAACCGATTAATCCAGATTTGAAAAATAGCCAAACGGATATAGGTTTAGAAAATTAAACAAACCTTTCTATACACTTAAGTCAACATAAAAAGAAATATTATCTGTAAATCTATTTAGATTTAATGCTGTCGAAATGTTTTCAAAAGTGGATGAAAGAAAAGTGGAAAGTAAAATAAAATATAAAGAAAGCTGACATTGTTTTCATTGGGAAGGTTTTATCTTATCAAAACCTCAAAGCAAAAACAGTTTCTAACTTTCCCTTAATTCACCATTGATAAATACATTTCCTATCCACCGCTCTATCTATACTGGTTTTAGTTTCTCTAGATAAAGTGTTCCTTCCTTCACCTATTAACCCTCGTCTTCCTAAGCCCTTTTTTGAAACACGTCTTCCTGAGGGGGTGGGGGGTAATTACCACCTCCTGTGATTTTGATATTGGGACCCCTAAAGTTATATAGTTTGGTACTATAGTATAGGGTAGGGTCTCTTCTTTCCATTGATATCAAGATCATGAAAATCGGTCGAGGCGTTACGTAATTATGACGATTTGGCAAAAATTACCACTTTTTCAAAAACTCGCTATAAAAGTTCTAAATGTCCAATTTTCGTCGGGTTTTTTGCTAATAAATGAATGAATTAACAATTTTAACATGTCCTGTATGTTTTAAGTCCATAGCATGCAGATATTTTTCAAAATGGCGATTTAAATTTTTTCGAGGTGGCAACCCAACCAACCCCTCCCCCACACGCAGACTTTGACGGCCTACCATAACCACACCTTAGGTGGTACCCCAGATTTTTTTTCGTCAAAATGACCGCAAAGGTCGCTTTGTTTTGTGTTTTGGTACAATCTTCGATCATCCGTTAAGAGGAATACCCCCACCCCTTAGGAAGACGAGGGTTAGACCCAGTATATCTTGCATCAGAGTTTTCTCCTCACAAACTGTTTCCTTTCTTTTACTGTTATAAATCTTTTAAGTTTAGATTTCCCTAAATACAATTGTTCCTCTTCCCAAATCCACGACTCTACCTTTGCCTTTGTTCATATGTTCCTTCGAAATAAGTTATGCCCCTTCCCCTCGAATCTCTCAACGCTTCTGTAGAAGAGCTTAAAAGGTTCGATTCAATTCAGAACAATTTATTCCCTGTGCAAGACTCGATTAATCAATCATGTATAAAGATTTCTTCTTTTCTCAGTCAACCAACAACTCAAGTTTGCCTTAGATCCTTAGATATAACCTTCCCTGGTCACGTCAAGATTTATAAGACCAAATTTCCGCGATGCAATTTCAAAACCTTACCTTAAAAATCAATTTGAATATTAGCCTTGCACCAAGGCGTCAGACTGTGGACCTACTTCCATATTCCTGTCAAAATCTACATGATCTGTGTATAAGTATTATATTAATAATTCCTACTCCCAAAGTTCATGGCACAGCCTGATGGCATACCTCCCTCTGATGTTGGTTTGCTATGTTGGAATCTGACTGATAAACATGATATAGATCATAGACACTTAGATTCGATGGCTTTGGGCTATCTCAGGCCAAGGTAAAACTGCAGGGGGTCTAATTAATAAACTTGACCGAACTTGGTGGTTTGTGCACAGATTTGTGGAATTTGCCTGGATGGTTATCATGTAAAAATAAGTTCTGAAAGAATTTTTATTGAACATTTTGTTTTTCAATTTCCATTGGATTTTTGCTATGATGTTTTTCATTCTTCTTTAGAAATATTAGGGGTTTGGTATCTAGATCCACAATCAGGAAAACATTTTTGTTTTAGAAGTGTAAGATTTTCAAACAGTAAACATATTGGAGGGAACATTAATTTCCAATTTGTTGACTTTTATGATTTCATTGCCTTGAAAAATATGGGATGTGGTGGGATTGGGTGATGGTAGTCATTTTATTGTACCTTTTGAGGAAGACCTTCTTTGACCTTGTCAAATTTGCGAGGGGTTATGCCGAGGTTGCCCATACGGGCCTTGGTGTAAGTTAGGCCTACTGTTTAAGCATGGATAGTGGGAATTTACCTTTCGGAGAAAACTGTTCAAGCTTGAGAATAAAGAACAACTGAGACTTGGAGCAAGTCTATTTGAATATCTATCAACGTGATTCATGTGAGCTATTACCCCAAACCCCCAAGGTTACAAGAGAAAATCAGTTAAGTCCAAATACATAGAATCCATATATAAGGCTAGGGTGTTTTATAAACACAAATTCGCTGCCAAAGCAGCGCCCGCACGGGATTGGGGTTTGAGAGGTGCCCGGCTCGAATCCCGATGGAGACCACTGATATTTGACACATATATTTCCGAGGAGATGAGTGTTGAACGAAGGGAGGCTTAATAAAGCAACTCACGATAAAAAAAATAATCACATTCTAACTTCATACATTATATATGTATCGCATCGTAATGTAGTCCTGGAACAAGTTGAAGTTACTGTTGATATTTTAAATATTTACTCTACTGAAGATTAAAAACAAATTCTTTAAGAGTCAGAATAAAATGAGTCACGTATCTTGTCAATCTGCAAGATTCTGGAGTTATGACTTTTCATGAATTGTTATATTGCGATGGTATCTTGTTACAAGTATATTTGTATTTCAGATCAAATACTTTGTGTATAAAATTAAATCTACAGCGCAGCTTTTTACAAAAATATTCATGATAGAGCTGGATTATTTACCTGAAGGAGAATGTATATGTTTTTATAGAACAAAAAGACCTTTCTTTTCTAAGAAAATTATACTATCCAGGACTTTTATAATGTATTAATCTGCGAAGAAACTTGAAATATTCAGAATCGTAACAAACAAAAAGGTGCATTGACCATTGTATTGGTTTGTTTTGAAAAACTATGACTAGGTTGGCTATATTGAGTAGTGAGTTTTTTTACACAGTAAAGTGCTGGACATACGTCCTTTTCCTGAATGAGCAAAATCATTCTATATTTGTGACCGTCCAGCCCGTATGAGCAGTAAATGCCAGAAACTGGATTTTGCGCTACAGGTGAAAATACATATCAGGGTCATAATTTGCCGAAATTGATTTTTTGACAGATTCACAATTCTAGTACTTACTACAAAATACCAGCAAAGTTTCATTTGAAGAAAATGATAGGAAATGTGAAATAAATTGGCATATTCTTAAGACGATCAACAGAAAATATAGGGCTTACTAATCTTTGAACGCGTTTATCTCAGTTATACGTTTTACTCCCTGACAACCTTTGACGGACCATAACTTGACTTCTGGGAATCGTGTGAAGTTCATTAAGGTGTCATTTTAATTCTTAAAGCATAGTCTTTGCAAATAATTAAAAAAATGAAAATGACAAGAGCTGGCATTTACTGCTGGTTTGGGCTGGACGGTCACATTTGTCACATGGTATGCAATTTTTAGTATTGTATTAAACGTTAAAATCGTTTCACTGAGAGATTAAGCTACCATAAATGAAAAGAGTTAATTGATAGAAATTAACAGAAAACTACCTGAAATGTTACACATCACTAAGCACTTCAAACTGTGGAGAGTTTAATAATTTATACATTGCATGATGTGAAAGAATTAGAATGGAAAAGTTCAATCAGAATAAAAATTATACACCATGGTAAATTTTTGATACCTTGAGAAAAATTCTGAAATGAAAATGTCTAAAAATGATGAAGTATATGTAGCACCTATAATAAGAACTGAGAAACATCTAAATTCCTTTTATGTGTTTCACTTACCTTAACAAAATATGTCAATTTATAAATCCGTCTTATTTGAAAGTACGTGTAACTACTCGTATAATTCATAATCACTGTTTTTCATAATTTCATTACAACATGAAATCTTGCGTTACAAAAACACTCATATAAAAAATAAAAGTCACCCCATTGCATAGCTCAAGCTATATAGCGTAAACACTACAGCGTGCTTATCTGACTGCGCACCCTCATGATATTAAACATCTGTTTATATTTAAAATCCTAAATGAACTGAGTGCACCGCTAAACTTGAGCAGAATCATTGACACTGCGCTTGCGTATGCGTGTTCTTTCAATGACGTTTATGAAAATATTCAGGGACATAAAATTTAAAACGAACTCTTTTTAATGTAAGCACTGATGTTTTGTGATGCGAAATTCTACGGAAAACAGGTGGTATATTTCACTTGTCTCACTCTTCACTTGCAGAAAAAAAAATCACATGAAGTTAAAGAAAAATTATTAGCGTAATATAAGTAGAAATTACAAGATTACTCGGGCAAGATTATAACAATCACAGTAAAAAAATAATAATACACATTTCAAACTCATTTAGTTAGTTAGTTAGTTAGTTTAATTAGTTAGTTAGTTAGTTAGTTAGTTAGTTAGTTAGTTAGTTAGTTAGTTAGTTAGTCAGTTAGAAAATACAAATTTAAATCATAGAAATCTATTCTTATCCTAATTCACGTTTCCTTGGATGCAAGGTTTTCTTCCCACTCCACGCACAACTTGCCTTGGTTCAAATTATCAAATTTTTAATTTAGCAGTCCCTATCTACGTTACAGTTTCGAAACTGGTTAGACTAATATTCAATTCAATCTTCAAGTCTTATCTTCAAACATCCACATACATATTTATCATCACGTTTCCAGATTTTAATATAAGTAATTGTCGACGCAAGTAAAAATATTTATTGTGTTCTAAGTACTTCTACCAACTATGCGTCTTATAATGTATAGCCTTGGTTTTTTGGTTGAACTATTTGTGATGACTCACCCCAAAAAAGGGGACTTAGCGACAGAACACTTTTCTAATTTATTTCTGCATATGGTCATATTGGTTTATGTGCGTTAATCGGCTGTTTGTTGCATACTTCATGATCTACAAAGTACAGTCATTTATAGTCATCTTTATAAAAACAAATTAACAGTCAACTCAGGTGAAGGAATTGATATAGATAATAAAGAGGAGTATCGCATTACTGTCAAGTGTTACTATTAGATACTTTCTTATGAAGTTGATCACGCAGGTGTACACTGTGAGTAAGTTGCGATTAAGGATGATGGTTAATGACGGAAAGCACAACTTGTTCGATATAGCCCACATTATTGTCTGTGAATAATGTCATTCTCTTTAAAATTGTGAAAAAAAATATTTTGGCGTCTTATCTATGAATGATTTAACATATCTGTTATTCTTCTTCTTCTTCTTCTTCTTTTTCTTCTTCTTCTTTTTTGTATTAGATTTGTTTACTAACTTAATAGTATTAATTTCTCTCTCTTAATGAAAATGTCTATCTTTCTTATGAAGTTGATCACGCAGGTGTACACTGTGAGTAAGTTGCGATTAAGGATGATGGTTAAATGACGGAAAGCACAACTTGTTCGATATAGCCCACATTATTGTCTGTGAATAATGTCATTCTCTTTAAAATTGTGAAAAAAAATATGTTGGCGTCTTATTTATGAATGATTTAACATATCTGTTATTCTTCTTCTTCTTCTTCTTTTTGGTATTAGATTTGTTTACTAACTTAATAGTATTAATTTCACTCTCTTAATGAGAATGTCTATCTTAGGATTTGACAAAGATATTCACAAAATTTAAAAAGCCTTTCCCTAATCCTCCTCCCCTCAACTTCAGGAATGCATTAATCTCTCTGTGTGGGGGTGGTCACTACCGGGGGTCACTACCACCAACTCCCGTCATTTACCTTAGCAGCATGGGCGTCATTTCAGAAGGGAACAGGGGGACACGTCCTCCCCCCCCCCCACATTTTGAAGGGTGGCGGACATAATATTAGGTGTCCCCCCCACTATTTTAAATACAAACAATTTATTTGCCCCCTGGACCCCCCACACTTCAAAATGAAATGACGCCCATGCTTAGCAGGGAACTCTCGACTGGGTGGTCTATTGTTCATGACAGTATTTATTATATATAAAAAGACTCAATAATAAATTAATTTCTTTTTTTAAATATTTGGCATATATTAGCGAAACTTAAAAATATATCATTTAAATTTTATTTATCTCACACTAGGTATAACAATTTTGTCCTGTCCTGTTGCGTCAAATGGCGTGTGATAGATGTCTACCAATTTTAAGGATCTTAATTTTATAAACAGACTAATAAAAACAAAATTTACTGAAACATAAACACTCGAAAGCATGTATTATAGCTAACCGTATGAGAAGGACAAAGGTGATGAGTGTTCCATTATAAATTCATTTTCAATTGTCTGGGAGTTTATTAAGTAATCTGATGCCAAGTCTGAGGGTGAATTACCATCAATGAATGATTATAGAACACAGACACGTCATGCCATGATAGAGTAGATCAGTCTATCCCCCGACTCAAATCTCATAACAGGAATGTGTAGAAGTGAATTTTTATTATAATTTTGAGGGTTGCATTACTTGCTTCTTATCAGTTTTGAAAAACGAAAATATCCTGAAACACTTGCATATCCCGCACTATCGAGTGCTTGCATTTTAAATTTTACCACACGCACAATTTGATTTTTTTCTTTGTTCATGTTATACTCGTCAGAATTTATCATTTTACATAGTATATACTACCGCCAAGATTTAGTTGCAGTATAGTATGCCGTTCAAGTAAAATTAAAAAGTACTTGAATAAAACGGATAAAGGCAGGTTAACCCACACTCTTATAAATTCTAAGTCTGTACTTGAACTAAAATCAAAAGTACGTCTTAAAGGTAACTTCTATCGATTTCAGTCTTAACCCTCGTCCACCTAAGGGGGTGGTTACCACACAACCCCCTAACAGATCGTCATCGATTGCTCCAAAACGCAAAACAAAGTGACCCCAGGCATTTCCTTTATTCATTAGCAAAAAAACCGATGAAAATCCGATATTTTATAGCGAATTTTTGATTTTTTTTTTTCATTTTTTCAAAATCAAATTTTCCGACCAAATTACTTGATGACGTCATAATTACATAACGCCTTGACCAATTTTCATGATTTTGGTATCAATAGAAAGAGATGACCCTATCATATACTATGGTATAAAACAACAACACTTTTGGGGCGTCAATTTCATTTTCATAGGGGGTTGGTCCCTCCTTAGGTGACGACGTAGTAGAAAATACCTTAGGTGGACGAGGGTTAAAACAAAGATAGGATTTCATATCTTTTAGAGGACAAAAAGAAAGAAAATGAAAGTATCAGCATATTGACAAATCACATCGATTGTATTATATCATGTGCCTTTAATTTCGACATCAGCGCTAATAGACGTTCGAGCTCATTATTATGCAGATTTTTATAACATTTTCGCAATGCGAGCGAAAATTAGACCTATGTATAAGAAGTTGCACTAATTCATAACGTCTTTTGGCTGTTGGTATCATAGACTCACTGACAGAAAGAGTAAAAGTTGAGTTTGTAATCAGGTCATCAAGCTGTAAATTGCTATTAATTCTCTCCAGCCAATTAAATCTGTATGACACTATGTATAAACCCTCGATTATTGGTG
>JXSR01S029261.1:12424-24483 GCA_000969725.1 Ophiothrix spiculata
CCGTATCAAAGTAATCCAGAAATACGGATCAAAACTTTGATATTGTCATCAAAAAGGATCAAAATAAAATGATCCTAAAACCGGATCAAAAATGA
Organism: Ophiothrix spiculata; assembly: GCA_000969725.1. Classification (NCBI taxonomy): domain Eukaryota; kingdom Metazoa; phylum Echinodermata; class Ophiuroidea; order Amphilepidida; family Ophiotrichidae; genus Ophiothrix; species Ophiothrix spiculata. Next base: position 12,520 of record JXSR01S029261.1, read on the forward strand.
TCCTGGTGAATTTGATCCATTTGTATCATTTGTATATCCAAAAATGGATCAAAACGATCCACGTTGGATCAAAAGTGACCCTTAAAGGATCAAAATAAAATAATCCGGAAAACTACTCGTATATTTGATCCCGGCCTTCTCAGAGTGTATGTTTGCATTTTTCACCATGAGTTGTCTTTATATTTCGTTTTAAGTTAAAAACAAAGAACATAAAACGCAAGTGATTATTATAAATTTGGACTTAAAATTGTTATGTTACGGCATTGTACATCATAGGATACCTAATGAGTTAACATGGTTAATATCTGTAAATCTTCTGATTTTGAGCTTGACTTTCAAAAGCACTGTAAATATATTTTGAATCACTTACAGTACGTCGCATGGAGATATTAATCTTGGATTCTATATTTTAAAATTTGACATCAAAGAGATAAGAGTTAAAAAGTTAAGTGACTTCTAAAAATACTGTTAAATCTATTTTCAGTACGTCGTATGAAGATAATAATCTAACACTCTATATTTTACGATTTGCCATCGCAGAGTTAAGAGAGGTGTTCCCAAAATCTGTGAAGTTGTTCTGAAATACAGCTTGTTTTAACATTGACAAGTGTAGTCAGTATTTTGGTTCAAAATGATGAGGCGTGATTCTAAACACTGATATGACACACATTTTGTAACTGTAACGTGCTACATATACCTCAATCTGGTTCTGTCGATCAATATGTTGTTTTCCATCACATCACGTAGTCATCTTAAATCATGGTTTATTATAGCATTAATGTTGCATAAGCTCTTTCCTGGAGGGAATTTTCTTTGAAAGGATTAGCTTCAATACTTTTTGTTCTCATATACAAACGCAATATTAGGTGATTATTTAAACAATATATTTTGTGCAATTTATTTATTATGTGTGCCATGTTTTCAACTTACTCTTTGTGGATTTGTTACAAAGTTCCAGATGAAGTTGGGAAGTAATCATGAAGTTATCCTTAAATCAAATGAAGATATTAGAAAGGTGATACACGACATACACAAGCATACACTCTTAGAACGCCAGGATCAAGTATATGAGTAGTTTTCCGGATCACTTTGTTTTGATCCTTTAAGGATCATTTTTGATCAATTGTTGGATCGTTTTGATCCGTTTTCGGATATAGACATCAACAAAAGGATCTAGTTTACGTGGATCAAATTTGATCCGATTTCCGGATCAATTACCCAGATAACACCAATATCGGTTTTCGATCGCCAATCTTGGCATTGCCATTATCTTGCTGAAGCAATATTGGGCATTTTGTTACATGGTTACTGGCATCACATTGGCAACCAAAATATTGGTAGGATATCATAATACCAACGTAGAGATTAAACACCACAGAAAATATATACACTATACTAAACACATTATACTACACGTCATTCTATTGCAAGCCCACAATTTGAGGCATACCTTAATCCGTTTCAGCATCATTTTGACAGAAACATTTGATCCTGGAGAAGGAACATTTGATTCAGTTTGATCCTGAAGAAGGATCATATTAAAGCAAAGTTTACATCCAATTAAGGATTATTATTTTGATCCCTTTCAGTATCATTTAACAAAAATATTTGATCCCATTTTGGATCAAACTTTTTGATCCTGCTAATCGGATCACTTTGGTCCGGAAAGGGTAAGCTCATATTTGATACCTAAAAAGGATCAAAATTGATCCTTTTTGTCTCATATTTGATCCTGGCTTTCTAAGAGTGTACTCAAATAAGCTTTGTGGTCAAAAAAGAGAACAGACGTTTGATAGTTCGTTTTAAAGTTGTATTTTGTTGTAAATGAATTTCAAATGGATGAATTGACTCGTTTACAACAGTTGTAAGATGTATGAAAGATAAAATATGTGAATATCTTTGTGGTACCTGAAAGCATTATTTCGGTTCTTGGAATTTTATAAGCCTTCAGTAAAGTAATCTTTATATCCACATGTTGTTAACTTTTCGGATTTTTTTTTCTAATGATGGGAGTAAATTGAGTAAACAATATTTATACATTCATTTTTAATGTAGTGTTAACTTTTTTAAGAATTTTATTTCAAGGCAATAGCATGTTGCATTCAGACGTTATATGCACTTAAAGGGAAGATAGTGTTTTCGTCGACACGTACACGCAGAAAAAAAGTTGTGTTAAAAAGGGAACATGGTTAACAGGTTGGGTTAAATTTTGCACAATGTTGGGTAAAATTTGACACAATTCCCTTTTTAACACAACTTTTTAACAGTGTATGTGTTTAAGCAGAAAGACGCTGATGGATAGTGCTGTAAAAAATATTTACACGCACAGCTACAAAAAGTGTGATATTTTACAAATTGTAATCAAACCAGACATAGATTTTCTTGAGTATTGAAGTCTTCTTTGTATTGAGTGATTTTTACATACGATTATGCATATAGCACTTATATACAAATGTATCAAATTACACTGATTCAACATGCTATATTTAAATGTCAGTGAATGCTCCTTTTGATATCGTTTCTTAGCACTTTCAATGCACCTATACATTAACAAATGTTTTACTGATAAATGTAGATAGCAATGAATTTGAGTATCAAAAGCAGAGTTTTAAGAGGAGTTGCATTTTAGCGAATATAAACCACATTTAAGATATGTCATCAATGTATTTTTTATTTTCTACTGTGTCGGAATTTAATCGCAAATAAAACTAACATTGAAATAATCGTTTAAATATCAAACAGACGTAAGCTTCCCAAACTGTATAATGTCTAAAAAATGACTTAATAACACTTTCAATGAAAGTGAAAAATACTTCGTTGCTTTGCTTTCTTCATATATTTTTACCAAGCAGTTTCATTTATTGCACGACAGATAAAGATGTTTACATTAAACATACTTATACATATAAAGAGATATATGAACATCAAATCAATTTTACTATTTTTTAACCGATATGTTTATGAAATTTTGGTTTTTATTTACGCCATTTATAAAGTGTATTGAAAATGTTTTCTCTATCCGGTTGTTATTAAAAGGTGTAATGTAGATATGAAGTACTCTGTTTGGCTAATACTGCTTTTCAATGAAAAGAAGTGATTTACACAAACAATGATTAAACGCGATTTGAATAATATAACAATTGAAAAGCATGCCAAGAAATTCATATCAAGAAAATTTGGGTGATGATCTTTTACTCTCAGATAAATATAGTTCGTCGAAGAACATATTTTTCCCAAATGAAACATTACATGTCAAAATACCTTCAATGGCTCTACAAAAAACTCTTATTGCATAAAAATAATAAACTATCTATGTATTTTCAATATATTTGTAATATAGTATGTGGTACAAATAACATATAACAACACTGTTAAAAAAGACGGGACTAATAATTGCCCTAAATCGAAAGTTCACTGCGAATCTAATGGTCATTTCATGCATGAGATGTAACCGTATAGACGGCCTCTTGGAAACTGATAACGTAATATATAGTTTAACTTTTAGAAAAATGAAGTAAACAACATGCCCTATATTTCACTTCGGTGTTAAGTAATGCAGGATTATAGCAGTCTATATATATATGTCACATTCAGTAGTGCTTCTAAGTGTATATGGCCAATTGATCATAACTTATTATCATAAAATATACACTTTCGTTCTGCCAAACATTTATTTTTTTCAATCTGGTACATTCTTATAGACATGTTATCCTTATATCATTATTGAAATAACGCAACAAATGGGTAGTGTGTGTAAATCAACATCAATGATATTTTACAGCACTGGGGTCTGATACCTTATTAAATATCAAATTTGCCAAGAGTTTTCAGGTACAGACAGGAGGTCACTGATCTCTAACATATGAATCCTTCACTTTTCGAGTTACAAATCACCAAATCTATGTGCGTGTTTTTTAAATTAATTTTTACATGAATTTTAAATTAAGTGTTTTTTTATTATTAATATTTAAAAAAATATCACATTTTATTAAAATGTTTAATGAGAAATTGCTTTGATAGGTTTAAAAACAAACGTGAGTATTGAAATTAATTTTCAGGTTTTAATACGGCGTGTTTTAAAACACGTATTGATATAATATTTTACATTTATTCGAAAAAAAAATTCTATTCAGTCAATTTTTATTTTCAAAAACAGGCAAAAAATGCATTTGTATTTATTTTGCAGAGAAACAAACTATTTTGCTATTGTTATAATTAAAATGGGATTACAATTCTTTTGCGCACATTATTACATATCTAGTTTGAGTAAAAAAAAACCACTTTATTCCGATATTCTAAAATGACACTTATTCATACTAAGAAATAAGAAACCTTCTTTTTCAGAAGAAAAAAGCTTTTCAGAAAAATAATCAATTTTGTTTTCTTATATTTATCATGAAGAAAATCGCTGAATAAGATAAATGAGAATTTAAAAAAAAAATCACGCATTTTTACTTAAATACAAGAGAATGACGCCAGATTCTACAATAACTGATACGTCACAAAATACCTCGATGAAATATCTCCAACGTATTGTAGTCATCCTGTTTTACTCTGGTTCGGTCGATCAATGCATTATCTCGCACTCTTCTTGGTTTATTGTTCAATTCTTGTTGTATAAGCTCTTTGCTGGAGGGGTTTACTTTCAAATTCATTGCTTTCTCGTTTGCAGTTACGATACAATATTACGTGATGACTTAAGCATCTTATATGTGTCCCGCCGCGGCAAAAGAATGTAGTTGTCGGCTTCTTCATGTTGCTTATTGTAGTATGTACACTAATTGAATATATCAGATATGCTAGTATACATCAGATATGGTGCAATGAGCAACATGTAGGAGCCGATAACTGCATCCTTTTGCCGCGGCGGGACACATTATGTGTATGAAATTATCATTACGTAAATTCATAAATGCAATTTGACATTACAAAGATATCACCAAAGAAAACTTAGCTTAGTCAAGTAAGTTTTCTGCCCTGAGGATAATTGATTAAGCCTTGCATAAACCGTTACAATCATCAGCTGTTTCCTCTTGACGCTAATGAAGTATATTTCCCTTATTGAGCTATTATGCTGAAAATGATAGCGAGGTTTAAAATGTGTGATTTGTTCTTAACACACGGTGAAGCCCAAATTACCTCGTAATCACAGTGGATCAACTTATGATTGACGATGTAGCTATGTATCTCTGTCTAAATTATTGCAGATTTGGATTTCGTTTGGAGAAACATCGTGTTTTAGCACTGTTCAAGTTTGTAAATGTTAAAATAAAATGATTACTGTGAAAAACATACTGTTCAGGACTTTCAGGTCATTACTGCGGGATGACACTGTAATTTTGTGTTTCATTAAGAAGTATCAAAAGACGGTCATCGCAAACCTTTCTACTTTTTAGTTGTGTAATGAATATTATCGAAAATTATTCATACATAAACAAAACAAAACCAACAAATATTACTTGAATTCTGATTAGACGCTCATATATGAAATATCCTAATCGTACTTTATCATATCGTAATACATCCCAATAACAGACGAGATTTTCATACCTGATTCAATTTGCTTCATAAACATGACAAATTAATCAATTTAACTACCGTACTATTAATGGGCTATTCCAGAAAAAAAAATTGCCCTCCCCCATACACTGTTAGAACGTTGGGCAAATAATTTACCCAACGTTGGTTCAACTATGAACAACCCAACTTCTGGGTAAATAATTACCAACGTTGCGTACAATGTTGGCTAATTACCTAACTGTTGGGTAAAAGTTTTAGCTAATTACCCAAATATTGGGTAAAATTTCATCAACAGTTGGTTAATATTATTTACCTAACAATTGGGTTGTTCATAGTTTAACCAACGCTAAAAAATTGCCCAACAGTATAACAGTGTAGAGGAGGTAAATCGTCCTGATTCAAAAAGTCTGGAATTCCATCAAGAATTTTATTAATTTTTCATGGAATTCCAGAGTCATGAGCCAGTTTCTTTGAAAAATGTTGGATTTTTGGTGACTCTGAAGATAATTTTCTGGAAAACAGGGAACGGTTCAAAAAACTCTGGAATTCCAAGGCCCGCTGTTGTCAAAAAATCTGGAATTCCAACATCCTCTATGGGGGCGGGGTGTGGGCACAAATTATCTATAATAGCCCAATTCAAGTGGCGCAGGAAAATACGGTAACTGATGGGATGAATTGTGTTTTGTTTGGGTTGTTGTTATACACTTCAAAAAAGTTGGGCAAATAAACATCCCTACCAACTGTTGGGCAAATTAAAAAAGCACTGTAGATCAGACACTTTTGCCAAAAAATTGTATTGCTTTTACTCCAAAGATAGCAGGTGGACTCGCATTTCCGCTCAAATAGTTTTGCCCAACATTAGGGCAGAGATGTGTGCCCAACAGTGTTATGTGTTTTGCCCAACGTTGGTAGGGATGTATACTTCATTGGGCGAAATCATCGCCAAAATGCCCAACTTTTTGCAGTATATGACTTTTGTTTTGTTCTCCACATCTTTTGGTTTGGAGGTCAATTTCTTCACATAAATGACATTTCTACAAGTATGTAAACGTACAGTCTTACAAATAATATGATATTTTGCACAATTTTAAATTTAATCAAACAAGACATGAGTATATTGAAATATGTGTTGAGTAATTTTGACACGGAGTTCTTAAACAGAATGACTTCTTAAACAAATATGCCTGCAGCACTTACACACAAAGGTATCAAATAACATTGTTTCAATAAAAATAAAATGTCAGTGAATGCTCTTTTTGATGTCGTTTTTTAGTATTTTAGCACTTACAAATTAATACTGATGTTGTACCATTGAATACACCTACATTTTTCGAATGTTTAGCTGAAAATGTATATAGATGACAATTATTTAGGGTAACATAAAACAATTAGTTCTCAGAGGATTTGACTTTTAGAGAATATGCATCACATTTCAAATTTGGCAGGAATGTAGGAGTCTTTTTAGCTATCTAGTATGTCTGATTTTAATCGGAAATAAAATGACATTGAATTGTGTTTAAAGATAAAAGTTTCTCAAACCGTATAACGTTTTAACTGTTGACTAAATAAACCTTTCAACGAAAGTGACATTTTACTTCATTGTTTTTTCAAATGTTTGTTACGAATAACCTATTTATCAAGTGATTTCATTTATTGCAGATATTAACAATGTATAGACAAAATGTTCGAGGTTTTTTGACATTTTAACATTACGATATAGATGAACATGTAGTTGGTTTTACGATTTTAGAACCGTTAAAAACATGTCTTTTGTCTTAGCTAGTTGACATTTTAATAAAACCCATATTAAGAAGCAGTTCATGGACCCTATTTTATAAAAACAACGTATTAAGACCGTCTTAAGTAAGTCAACTCAATTCATTTTAACTTTAAAAAATCATCTTAAAGTTAGGATGATTTTAACTCAATTCATCTTAACTTAACACTCAAAAAAATAATTTGTTGAATTTACTTTAAAAAAAATCTGTGCAACACGGTTGCCTTGATTTTATTAAGTAGGTGCAACAAGCATTTATTCACGTATTTTGTACTTAATTGACACGGTTTAAAAGAACTCTTTTTATTTGAGTTACAAACACAAAATATTGCCGATAAATTGCATCTTATAAACTCAATTTAGTAAAACGTTCACTTAACTGAATAGCGTCAGTAGCTTCCACATAAATAAAATGCTTAAATTGTGCTTGACTTACAATAAATTAATTGAAATTAAAAAAAAAAAAGAATCAATTTCACTTTTTCTTGAGGAGGGGATTTCACGATTGGTTCCTTACTAATTTTTAATTACATTTACAGACATGAGAAAACTTACCTTTGTACCTACCTGAAATCGAACCTGGGTCTCTGGATCAAGAGTCTGATGCTTTGCCGTATGCGCCACAGAGCCATACACATTCTCAAAAGAGCAGAACATAAATTTATATGTGAAATGTAAATGTTCCATAGTAACTCATCATAACATTGTATAAAAACTACCCAATGAATGTATTGGACCTTCTTGTGTATATTCTTGTGTATATTAAATCATATTTGACCAGATAAACGTAAAAAATATGAATTTGGCTTCTTTTAGTGTCCTTTTTACTATAACTCAAGATTTATTTGTAGGCTACATAATTATACTATAATTTTCTCTACTTCTTTTTAGTTAACTGATTTGAGTTTGGTGTACGCAAAAGTATCAATTTTACATTTTGTTATCTTCATGAAGGTGTTGTCAACTTAATATTTGTACTTGTTGGTTCTACTTTTGTGTTTAGTTGATCGAATTGAAATACATTATGTCATTGTTACTCATTCATGTTACACATAATATTTACCTACGTTTACTTAACTATATTAAAAGGCTTTATTCAGTAAATACGATGAAAACATAACGGCGGCTAGATAAATTCAAGTAATACTTGCTCAATTTTCGTACTCATACACCGTACTCATAATTATTTGACCCATGTTGTCAGTGCAACTCCAATATGTCAAGTTTAAATAACTTTAAGTTATTTAGAGTGATACGAATGCATATCTTATGAGTAATATCTGCAAATTAGATTTTTTACGTAACTCAAATTAATATTTTCTAAGTGGCATGAACTTAGCGTAAGTTTCATTTTTTTGAGGGTAGGAAGAAAAGATTAATCTCGGTACTACGTTACCCGGGGTACCGCTCTGATACTAAAGTGGGACCAATGCTCGTCAGAGCGCCTCAAAATTGGTTCCTTAATGGCGTAATTGTTGAGTGAAAACTACACCCCTAAATGGCGCAAGCTGATGTAAATTGCATCCTAAACTGTAAAGGTGTACGATTGTAATACCTTTTTCTTACAAAATAGTTATTAAAACGTATACAAATTGACGTTTTTGAATTTACGTGGAGTCATGATTATTTTCTCTTCGTTTTTAGACAATTTAATGCAGAACATGTTCAGCACGATACTCAACTAAGTGATATGAAGTAAAAAGTGACCCTTAGTGGTAGAGGTAGCTTGAATTTATAACCCTAAATGGCGTAAATTGCGCTGAAAACTACCCATTTTCCAAAAACATAGACACCACTGTTGTGTCAAAATCCGACCCGTTAAAGCCATTTTTCATGATCAGCACAAGTACCAGTTGCCATCCAGAGTTTTCCCCGGGTTACGTTATAACTTTTAACTGGTATAGTTTTTACTTTAGATGACGCCAGATTAAATGAAGATATCTACAACGTGCGGAATATATTTAGTCTTATTCTGTTCTGTCGATCAATACATTTTTGTCAGTACATCACGTACTTTAATATCTAAGATCATGGTTTATTGTACCATTCATGTTGCACACATTCTTTGCTGGGAAATTTCCAATAAAAGGATAATAATATAACATTGCTTTCTCGTTTAAATGTTTACGAATACCATATTACGTGTTGGCTTTAATAATGATTATCAGCTTAAATTATTATGTGAATAGTGTTTTAGATTGGATATAATATATGGATTTGTTGCAAATATTTACATAAAATATACCTATAGAAAATTCACAATCATCATAAAGTAATCCGATAAAGGAATCTTACATATCACAAAAAATAAACACAATTAAGTCACGTATGTTTTGTGTACAAAACTACATTTTAGTGAGATACATCAATATCGCAATAATTGTATCACAACATTGCATTATGTAAGGCAAGAAACAGACATGTAAAACATTCTAGAAAAAACAATACTTACTAATGGTTCTTGGAAATGACTCACTTATTTACGTTTCATGTATCCCTTGTAAAACAGAGATCAACAGAATTGACACTATGTTCTGTTTGAATGAAATCAATGCCCAATATTGTGGAATTATATTACTAGCGTCAACGGATTTTAATACTGATTTATATCAAATGTGGCAATACGAGATTGTTCAGGTACACAAATGAGGTCATTGGCCTCAAACACAATACTTCAAAAAATAATAAACTTTATATCAATTCTTTATTTCTATAAATGCACAATTTCAATTTAACCTGAGGTTTTATCTTGTGCAACTAATGTCACGTTTCTATTGAAATTTCAATGAGTCGAAGGTTTAAAATCGAAAAAACAAAAAAAAACACGAGAACTGAAGTTTAGTTTCAAGTTTCTATAACATTGGATCGGAGCACGTTTTAATTTAATCCGATCAAGCGCTTGAATTTTTGCGTATCACACGAGGAATTGATGTTGTTTCATTTCATAAATAAACAATGCTTTGAATGAATCGTAAGTAATTACAATTGACTTTGTGCATTTTGGTTTACGTGAGAATATCGTGAAAGGTTGATTAATTTGGGGATTCTCAAAAGTAACTTGCCTTTAGAAGAAAAGACAAAATCAAAATCATTATAGATATTCTTAACTTACGTTATGTATATAGATAATCCGTGGATTAAGTGAAAGGGAATAAGAATCATGAATCATTGAAAAGCTAAAAAAAGCTATCTGAAGCTGTTTTGAAAGGTATCGTGATATAGTATTTGACAGTTTTAGTTGTTTAGGTATTTTTTTCTAAACAATGATACTATATATCAGCCAGTAACATGCTGAATAGACCATATCTATAAATGACATACTCCCGCCGTTGATTGGGTAAATCCACAGAATCGGACGGGGAACGGAACTCAGAGCGAGATCAAGTAGTGTATTTATCATACTTGGCCTCGTTCTGAGACTGGTTCTGAGTTCCGATTCCCCGTCCGGTTCTGTGGATTTACCCCATCAACGACGGGATTATGTCAATTATCGATATGGTCTATATATCTCCGAAATATACATTCTATCGTTTTCTAAAAGTATTGCTTAATGCAATGTTTGTCATTACATCATGCAACGGCCTATAATTTATAATATCAGATTTTATGTAACCTTTCATGTTGCGAGCTCTTTGCGAGAGGGAATTAATTTGAAGGGTCATGTAACTGCATTGGGGTTTTTTCATTTGCTTTTAAGAATGTAGTATTAGGTGACTCTACGTTTAAGAGCATATTGCTGTGTAACTTTAAATTTTATATTTTGAACAGTGTTTAACAGTAAATTTTAAGAATGGGTGACACCTGGGATACATTTCTTGATTACCATGCTGAAAGTAGTAGCGATGTCAGATATAAACCAACATATCCTACATGATTTGAGCTACTATAAATAGTGTTGGTACGTCCATATCCTATATCAAGTTATCATTGATGGTGTAGCCATGTATCGCGCGCGCTATGACTGAGATGGATAAAGTATGGAGAAACATTGTGGTTTTTTTTTTCTGGATAGCCATTCTGTCAATACTAAAATGTAAAGGGTTGTCGTCATTGCTAGCCGTATTTAGTTATATAAGTAAAATATGCATATCATCGTCTGCCATCGTAATGAATGTAATTCAGTATAGTATCACATCAAAATATTGATTATATCAGGAAATAGTACCCAACTATCCGTAGCATTGCCAATACCTTTATAAAATATTATTCAAAACTAACGATAAACAGTAATACATGCATACAGTAATAAATGTACAAAAATTAAAAGTACTTATATATATCAAAGAATTAGCAAAAATTAGCTAAACTCAAAATTTAAGAATATTTGAATTGTTCATGATATGTCAAATGACAATGATTGGTTTCAACTCACGTTGGTAGTTGTTGGTACGTAATGGAGTATAAAAAACTCAATCAATTAACGTAAAATTATACTTCCCAGCATAGTTTCAAAACGTAACATATCACGAAAATATAAAATGGAATAAATGGATGTATTTCATATGTAAACAAGAAATGTCTTTAAAAAGACAACGCCTCCGGACGATAACAACACAAAAAATACAAGCCCACTTCAAAGCAATTTTTAAAGATTTTGATCAAAAATGATTTATAGTAAAAACATCATAAAATGGAGGAATGTGACTATCTAAAAGCGTTTTCAAGAG
>JXSR01S029264.1:8620-21668 GCA_000969725.1 Ophiothrix spiculata
ACTTCAGTTCAGTAGCAGCGGTGTATACCTTGGATGCATTAGTACCAAGGCAAAATATCCCTATGACGTCAGAGCGATTGGAAGCAACAAACTGGTAGTTGCTGATTTTGAGAACATCAAAATATTAACCAAGGCATAATCGTGTGAAAGCGTTAAAAAAAACCCAGAACAAAACAATCAATTAATGACAATGAACAGGTCCGTGTGCCCCACTTGGCTCCCATCTCCTTTTAAACATCAATATCAACATCCCTATGACATTGTAAGGGCGAAATCATACTCGGCCTCCAAACAAAATTTTCCCTACCAAACATTTGGTCGTGACGTCAAAATGACGATTGACTCCAAACAAAACTTGAACACCGAGTTGAGACCAAATAAAATTTCGCGCTAGAATGCACATGTTATTGAATTGCCATATACATTGGACCAAATGTTTGCTATCCGTTCATACTTTAAATTCGATGGCAAATATTTGGTGACGTCACGACCAAATGTTTGGTAGGAAAAATTTTGTTTGGAGGCCGAGTATGTTTTCAGCCCAACTGTTAGAGGATTGTTCCGTGTCCTTCACGTTGAGTCTGATATCTTCCCATCATTGAAGACTTTGACGCCTGCGGATGGAGAAGCCGATAGAGTGTCCCATAAAAAACTTTACAATATTTGCGTGTAAAGTCCTCGTCTTTACCGGATAGTTAGAAAACGTGTGAAGAAATCATTTAATACCTTGTGAAATGAACATTTGAGATACCATTTGTTTCGTTCCAATCTGTAATCTAGAACAAAAGTTATGCTTTATCAAATTTGTCTGCTCCGATTTCATGATTTTGTAAGTTCCCCTTGAATGAAGTTCTTTTGAGTGCTGTCTCATTATTATTATTATTTATTTGAGCTTTCATTATACAGGGTAGCTTCTTCAGTGTCTTGGCACTGCTATTCTAGAAGGCCCTGTTACAATTGAAAATTTACATATATATAGACATAGAATTTACATAATATTTACATGAAATTAATAAACTAAGATTTAAATATATGAATGACATACAATTATAGAAAACCAAGAAGAACAAATTCAAATATTCTTGATTAAATATTTGAACTGACCAAGGGACAAAGAACTACATTTTGAACGAGTGTCAGTGTCAACAGAATTGTTCCAAAGGTTTGCTGCTCTGACTTGAAAAGTTCTGAAACCAGAATTTGTTTTAAAGCAGGGAACAACAAGCATGTTTGATGAGTTTCCTCTTGTGCTGTAACTATGGGTAGTATGAGTAAAGACAAAATTTGAACAAAAATAATTAGGAGCTTCCCCTATAAGACACTTAAATAACATAATAAGAACATGTTTCTTCCAAGTTACATCTAGTTTTTGCCACTTAAGATCATTCATCATAGAATAAATTGGTGTTCTAATATCAGCTGAAAGGATGATTCTAGCAAGATTATTCATTTTTCAAGAGTGAAAGAGCTATTAGACCAAACTTGACTACAGTAATTAAAGTGTGGCATCACTAAAGAATCAGCAAGTTTCTTAAGAACATAATTTGGAAGATAATATTTTACAGTTGGTTCACTCATTGTGCTGTTTGTAGCTGTGGAAATAGCAATTTGAATTGAATGATGGGAAGGGCTTAAATCAACCTCTGGTATACGGGGATGTGCCACTGAAATGGGTTAGTTTTTCACAAAAAATCCCCAAACATGGGTCACATTTTCAAGAAAAATCACAAAAATGGTCCCAAAAAAGATAGAAATTATCAGCCTATTTTGGGAGCAAAATTCCTAAAAACGGGTGCAATTTTTCTCAAAAATTACCTTTAAAGATGGGTTAGGGTTCCACGGTCCGAGCAGCACACCCCCGTTCAGACCAAAGTGGAGTACCCCCGGGGAAATTGGATTTCATGCTGGATGTTTAATTTCGTCAAGATGCAGTCAGACAAGACTAAAAATGCCAAACATCAACAACTTGGTCAAGAACTCTAGTGTGTGACCTGGCATTACCATTCCGTTTTGCAACACTTCCAGACTACATTGCCAATATACAATGATAGACATCAGATTTGTCTCATCTTATCAACGCTTTATTCCAGCAGATCAGAGATTATAAAAGTGGTATAAATTACATAACAGTACAATATTTGTCATAGGTTAATACATAGTCATGGAATAGTTGAATACATTTCAAATATAATGTAAAGTACTTCATAATTAGTATGATAAGTCCGATATATCTTAATTAATTGCAGATATAGTGTATTTAGATTTATATTGTTTTTGATAATCATTAAGCTGATTCAGTTAAGCTTACATGAGTATGTGCAAGGTTATTATTAGTTAGAACTTTTATATTAAATGGATCCAACAACATGTCTCTAGCCCATAGATTTACAGGGGAGATACTGGACTTCTACCGGCCTATGTAATGGCGTCATCAGCCATGGAGCTCAAATTGGAGGTATTCCGGTCCACTCGGTTCCCGCCAAAATCAACTCTGAGTGCCAGGATTCGGTTGCGCATAGAGGCAAAAAAAAAAACCTTAATGACAACCTGCATGCAAAGCTTTTTTTTTTTTTTTTTCAATATCTACGCATTATGACAAGATAAGATGCATCGTCAGTAAAAACCTGAATACCCCCAAATTTGTCCCAATGCCGGAATAAAAATGGCAGCAAGTCTGGCATCTCCCCTGTATATCTATGCTCTAGCCAGATCTATAGTTTTTCACCAGCTATCCAAGTATTTGGTGCCTTTTGTTGTTACATTTATTCCAATGGATTTCCTGAATAATACCAGCGGTTTGGTGATGAAAACAATCAAATGTTTGGCATCACATACAAAGAAGTGAAGTGCTCTTGATTTTTCATCACAAAGCCTCCATTAGGCCAAAAAAAAAAAATTGTTGTGTTGCCCTCAAGTGGGCCTATTTCTGAAAAATTGAGTCAGTCGGTCATGATCGGTCGGAAAATATATATTTTTAAATATTTTTTTTTAAAAAGCACCTAGAGTACCAAATTTTGGTACATTTGCACTATTTTCAAAATATTTTCTCAAAAAACACCCAATCTGAGCAAAATTGGGTGCTTTCCCAATCCTAATATTTTTTTACATTTTTGAATAGGGTCGGTCGCTGAGGGCAACATAACAATTTTTTTGCCTTATTATAACAAAATACATTGAATTGTATATCGTATTATAAGATAACAAAGACTAGTTGCACCAAATATTTGATACACACACAAAAAATTTGTAACTCAGATGACACTCAAGAGAGTCTAGAATGTTTCATTCTAGTCGGAGTACTAGAGTGAAACATGCTAGACCAGAGGTTCTCAACTAGTCCTTACATAAATGAGAAAATTATACGGAAAAGTACCAAACTTGCCCATTTCTCAGTGTATTTCCAATGTATTTCTTTGTTTTTGGAGAGAGTGTCAAAGCGCCAAATTTGGCGTGTGCGCCGCTAGTTACGAATCCCTGTGCTAGACCCTCTTGAGTGGCGTCTGATGAGGGCTAAATTTTTTCTGTGGGAGCTTATTTAACCTTCTTGGTCATACATTTTATCATATCGCATCACAATAGTGCTGTAAATCAGAAATAGTAAATTCAGCTAATACAAGTTAAAGTGGCTCAATGATTTTCAGTGAAAAACTGGGTGGCATACTTCCTTCTAATATCAAACGATTTAATAATACATGTAGCAAATTTAGATATGAAGTCTGCAGCTCAAATGGTATTAACTCTTTCAATCCAACAATCCGCTCCTAGCGATTTGCAAAAGTGTGCATGATTGGCCGTAATTTTTTTCCGGCATCACTATAAAAATATCTGTAAGAACAAAAAAGCGAAGAAAAATCAAAACTTTGCATGTAACTACCTGATACATAATGCAATGCCATCATCAATTTTGGCAAAAAGAATAAGTCTTGCACTAAATAGCTACATAAGTGAATACCCTTGTGGTGCTCTGAGCAGCTTTCCATCCAAATAAAGCGTTTTCAGAAAATGTTATTCTAGAGCGAAAGAGTTAAAGCATACCGAAAATTTGCTCAAATGATGTCACTTTGGAAATTTCAAATATTATCAACTTTTGATGTAGCACACATTTCCCCATATCTATTCTATAATGCATTGATCCCGGGGGGGGGTACTCAAGTTTGGTTTTGGTAGGGGTGTGCCGCTGGGAAATTTGAAGTACCACCCATGCATATACCAATTTTCAAGAAAAAGGGACCCATCCATATACCAAATCCCCCAAATTTTGAGTCTAAAGTTATGCAAAAATCGAAATTTTCTCAGAAAATTTACTCTAATTTGGCGCAAATGTGTTGATTTTTGTTTGAAATTTCCAAAATTTGCGCCATTTTGGCGCAAATTTTAGAAAATTTTGGAAAAAAGACCCATCAAAATACCACATTTTGCAAAGAAAAAGGACCCATTGGAATACCAGACAGCCTGATTTTGCTACCCAAGTTTGCGGCACATCCCCGTAATCACTTTTGTACTAAGTACCCCCCCCCCCGGGGCATTGATCACCTCTGTTTATGAAGTAATAAGACGTACATTTGAGGTAAATACCAATATGGAAGCAAAATATAATTTGAAAATTTACAGCATGGTAATGGATGTGGTTATAAAGTTTAAGAAATTATAATATTATAATCAGGATCATTAAATTGCAGATCCTTTCAATTTGGCCGATTCTATAAAATGCTTTGCATATCATGAAGCTAGTCAGCCAGTATTTGACTGACAGGGGCAACATGAGGGATATGCTATAGCGAAATGGGTGGAAAGTCGTAAATTTGTACTTACGCAGTATGGTAAAATATCTCAAGTAGCTAGCCTTGATTAAATTGACCAGGAATAATGCATGGCTATGTTATGCATGCCCAAATGAATTTACAAATCTAGAAACAAGTCCACTGTGAAATTTACTGTGTTTCGATATGATGAGTCACTTATGGAATCGCCCGAAATTTCAGAAATCTAGCAATATCATCATCATTCAAACCATTGGTAAATGGGATGAACATTCACTGCCATAGATAGAGTGATAGCTGACTCTACCTTTGAATAACACTACAGAATAATGCAAACTTTGTATCATGAAATCTTAAAATGGATTGTCACTAATAGGCTAGATACACTTGTAGTTTGTAGACATTTTAATTCAGAATTTTTCTTGTGGTGATTGATTTTTAAGAATGGTGTAAATTTTCATGCTGAATGAACATTTTCCATGTACGATTTCACCGTTGTGTAAAATATAACCATTATTGCAAGAAGATATAAGCTTACCATGAATAGATTTGTTTGTTTGTAGAATCAATATCAAACATTATACTACCCATCAGTAAGCACTTGAAAATGTGCAATGGGTTGAAAAATTGGTCTCCATTTAATACATTCTTCATAACGTGAACATTTACAATTATCGGCTTACTCCATTGTAGAAAATTTAACACCAATGATAAAATTCTGAATGAAAATGACAACAAAAATGACGAAGTGTATTCAGGTCTTAACTTTAAACCTACAGGTAGGGATTGCAGATGTCTAAGGCCTTCTGTTACAAAAAAAGGAGCAACATTTTCTTTCTGCATTTGCAAATAATATAATATTGGACAAAACCAATTATTTAAATCACTCAAATCCAAAATAATATTCAAATAATATTTTCAAGTATATTTAGCGCTTTGAATGCTTTTATAGAGAATGGAGCACCATAACAATGAAATGATATTTATAAGCAGCATATGATGAAACAAAAAGCTGGACAAGAAAGCATAAACAAAGCATCCAAAATTTATCCCAAATTACCCTGGAAAAAATCGAGTACAAAAATAGTACAACATTCCTAAGGTGCCCATTTGGAACACAATTATAGTACAGTTTTAGTACAAATTTGTGTACTATAAATGTACTCAAATTGTACTTAAATGATGTTCCAAATGTGCACCTTAGGAATGTTGTACTATTTTTGTACATGATTTTTACTAGGGTAAGCAAAAGTCAACTAACCTAACAAATTATTTTAACCGTAAGATTTTTAGCTGTTATCGTTCAGCCAACTTCACCCTGCTTAGCAAAGAGATTTAACTGAGATTGAATAAGTGACTAAGATTTGAATATTGTATAAAAATAAATGTGGGCTGCTCTGGCAAAATGAGTGGAAAGTCACAAATCTATACTTGAATAAATGGCATCTAAAGTAAAAATAGAGTGAAAAAGTCCAATTTCGTTTTTTGACAAAAAACCTATATACCTAAAGTTTTGAAGGTCAACTTTGCCGGGAAGTGTAATTATTCAAGGCCAATTGATTACATGTTGCTATTATACACTGTAGTAATCAGTATCTTTTTGCAGCTAATTTTTATTGCAATGTATTAAGAGGACTGCTTTGGATTTCTATCTCTTAATGAAGAATGGAGAAAGAAATTGTGAAATACTTTATATCATCCAAAAGCTGAGATTATTGAGAATTAAAGTATGTCATCAAGTCAATTTCAAAATTCATGACTTTCCTCTCATTTTGCCAGAGCACCCCTCAAATGCACTTGAGAATCACTTTCAACTTATAGTCTTAAGGTTATCCCAATAAATTAACATAGTTATTTTGGCCTGAAAAATAAAGTCTTAAATAATACTATCATTATTAATACATATGAAACAGGAATCGAACCCCATTGTGAAATCCCTTCATTTTTGTTTATATTATGATATCATACTTAATGGTACTTGTATCAGTTAACTATAACTAGGTATTTTGTGCGAAAACTTTAAGTGCTCTAAAATAAAAAGTTTTAAAAGGTGAGGCAGTCAAACACCTATCATACAGAGAATGTAGGATACACGGATTATATTCAACTGACATGGGTATGCAGAAAAGTTGAAAGGTTTTAAAGATCAATATTTTACATTAGTAATTTAATTTAATTCAGCGAGGGTTTCCTACTTTGTGTTACAAGTTTTGTATGTGAATTATTAAGTAAAGAGTTCGAGACAGGGTGACCACTGACGTCATCGCTAGTACTTTCCTGAAATGTCTACAATTTAAAATGTATTGTTCTTCCTATAATTCTTTTATTTAGGACAAAATTTCCTGAAAACAAGATATTTTCATTAAAAAATTTCCTGAATTCAGATAATTTCCTGAAAACTTGCATCCCTGCTAGAGGCAAAACAAAATGTCAAAAGATTGCCTGTCAGTATGCTTGTGTGACACCAGGGAATGTGTTTTAAAAAATTGTGTTTTCCTTAAAACATAGCTTATGTAGTCAAGGTTGTGAGTTCAAGCCTTGTTGCAGCCAACATATCATGTCTTTGTTCAAGACAATTAATATCTTGATTGCTCCATTAACCTAAATGAAACAGGTAGCTGTTAGCAGTATAGTAAATTTCACTTAGATCAAGTCTTGTCTCTGTAAACTTAAAATGCATTTTATGCGAAGCTGTTTTTATAATATGTACCGTATTGTTCCTATTAATCGCCCATGCTCTATTAAATGCCCAACCCCAAAAAATATCACAGAGAAGTGTTAAAAAACATTTTCGTATATCATTAAGCTTACCAACAATTGCGAGTAACAGGAAACTGTACCAAATTTTAATCAAAATAAGGTCGCGATTTTGGAAATGATGTAAACATTTTTAGTACTTCCGGGTTATCGGCGGTCATATAGCAGTAAGTCGCCATAATTTTTGAGCTTACGGAGCAATTTTGTGCAAATTTTAATGTTGAAAATCAGTCTCTAATTATCACCCACCCGTCATGAAATGTCGCCGACCAGTGGGCGATTAATTGTAACAATACGGTATTTCAAACAAAGGTTACAAAGGTTAAAGCAAATCTTTGGAGTTTCTAGCCTAGTTAGAAGCAGTACTTAACATATCTTGTGTAAATACAATATCTTATATATACAAACAAGTGATGTAAATGAACAGTATACAAAAATGAAAGAGATATGCCTGGATCAAGCTTAACGTTCAAAGACATTCGCTCGCCCCTTTTAATCTTTACAAAACTCTAGAACTAATCACTCTGACCTGAAATAAGTATACTAAAGGCTCAATATTTGCTCCCATCCAGTTATTCATGGATAGAAAAAATACTTTCGCTCTCCATTGAAGCATATGTGTCTGAGCGAATGTCGAAAGCGAATGTCTCGGGCGAGCGAAAGTCTGGGGATGCAAAGTTGGTTTCAGAGTGCCTGTCCTGGTGGTTGTACGACCAGCGTGATGTCAAAAATTGAAACTGCGCAAACTCAGCCATGTCGCACCTGGAAAATTTTGCAGCAAGCACGACAAGCCGATATATCGATTACCCTGTCGTGATGGTCACAATGACATGTCGTTTTGGGTTGGAATAAATTCAACTTTTCTTTCGAAAGGCCATCACCGCAATATGCAAATGTGTCGTGCTACATTACGACAATTCAAAATGGCAAATGTTTGGTCGTCTGCCGCAACGACAGCTACTCTGAAACCACCTTTAGTGGAATAAGCAGCCAGGAATTCTAAAGGCTTATTGTAAAAAAGAACAAGAATGACCAGGAACATGTTATTTGTTACCTGGCTTATACATTTCTTTTAGGCGCTGGAGCACAATTAGGCCACAACTTTGAGCGGCCGACCACAACCTGGCCACAGCCTTGATTTTCCAAGATGGCAACCGTAGGCTTGATTATGCACCTCTGAATAATTTCAAAACATGTAATGAATATTATAAAATTATACTGAGGTGATCAATCAAGCCTACGGTCACCATTTCGGATAATTAAGGCTGTGGCCAGCTTGCGGCCGGCCACACAAAGTTGTGGCCTAAATGTGCTCCAGCGTCTTAATCAAAATAATTTCAAAACATGTAAGAATATTATACAATAACATTGAGGTGATCAATCAAGCCTACGGTCGCCATTTTGGAAAATCAAAGCTGTGGCCAGGTTGTGGCCGGCCACACAAAGTTGTGGCCTAAATGTGCTCCAGCGCCTTAATTAAACTACTTTGTAATGATAACAATAATTGCAAGCATATTTTTATATATAGTGCTCTACAGTGAACATAGCGCTTAACAAGAAAAATAGACATACAAAAATACATTTAAATATACACAGAAAAGCATGTTCTTAAAAATTCAATTTTTTAAAAAGAATACATTTTGAATTTATATCTGGAACAGACATAGACAATACCTTTTCTTCCAAAGTTATGCAGACTTCACTAAGTATCATCACAGAAGCCAATTTCTAAGTCATGATTTTGACCGTCAGGGTAGAATTCCCCTTTCTTTTTAATACTGACTGTGATTACAAGTACAGGTTCACTTTAAGGATGTTGCTCTCTCAAAGCATTCACCTAATTCTACAAATTTCAAGCAATCTTTAATTTCTAACACAATCCATCCACCAAACCCAAAATGTCTGCAATTATAGTTGTTGGATTTTATTCATGAATGCTTACTCCCGAGTCTTGAACGTAGACACGCACAAAATAACCTTGAAAATGTATGCTCCCGTCAGACACCTCTGCGTATTTGCTGCAGACACGCGTTCACGAATTAAATACGACAACAATAATTGCACACAATAGGTAAAACATCCCTGGCTGGTAATAGCCTCACAAGCATGCCATCTAGTACAAAATACTATGGTCCTGTTCAGTGCCAAATTTAGCCGCATTTTAATTTACTTGCCCAGGGGCCACTCAGCTATATTGATGCATATTTTATTCTTCATCTTCAGGTTTTGAAAAACACTGCTTTTTGTTGAAAATCAAGTGTTTTTAGATCCTAAGCATGAAAAGTAGGATACTTTCTGTATTGCTCAGGAAAACTTATTTTTTCCCTTGTTTTTTTAATTCACACAAATGTACACCAATATCACTGAATGGCCCCATGGGATTACTTGCAATATTCCTGGTAACACAATTTTAGGCTAGAGGCTGAAAATCTTTGAGTAAAATTTGCTGTGGCACCTAATTCATTAATATAAAAAAAAACAATTTACTTTGTTTACTGAATGTTTAATAATGGAATGGATAAATACAAAATTACCATACTATTTTTTATTTTTATAATTAAACTATCATAGGCTGCAGGCATGAAGTCAGGAGCAGTTATGAGGAGGTCCATCAAAAACAAACACAAAGCATATTCATCCAGATAATACTTGCAATTTATACACTCTGCGTTAAATACGCATTGACATTGTAAATCTAATTGGACAGTTGGTAACTTATACGCATTCATTAATCTCGTCTAGTTGCACGCTGTGTATTGCGTAGTGCGTACGCGTAACATGCTCGCACTTTTATGGCAAGTTTCAGTTTGAAAGAGAGGTAAATCTAAATTACAATGATCAACATGGGACGATGGACGGTTGTGTTTTCTATGTTTAATTGAAATAGCAAGCACATTTTAAAATAATTACGCTGTTTACTTTCTTTTCAATTCTATTCTAATCATTGTCGTGTATGAATTAGATTAATAACTGCTCTTTACTTGGCGCTCGTGAAATTGTACAAAAATAATGCACCCTGTGCTGAAGTTGTCCAACTCACTCGGCAACTTCGACTTCAGCACGCGATGCATTATTGTTGTGCAATTTCACTCGCTTCAAGTAATATACAGTTATTAATCTATAAGTGAACAATCATGTCTTTTAAAGCACTAACTTGCTCATCAGACATCACCCTTTGCTCACATTTCAATTTGCGTAGGCTTGTAAGGTCCATCCTAGATGAATAATGATGGGGTGCCATGATTAAACCACAGTGTTCTAGCCATTCTTCCAGGTAGGCCTATATAGTTGGACTATAATGTAGAAACGACATAGGGACCTTCCTATCAATCGAATGGGATTTTTATGAGACTCACCAGGTATACACTGTATGCAGCGCCCCATGAAGGAGCATTCGCACAGGGGACCCACGGCTTTACGTGGCTGTCCGACCATGGAGCAAGGAGAGTAAAGTTTCTTGCCCAAGGAAACAAGGAGACGAAAACCGCCCGGCCCGGGGCTCGAACCCACAATCTCTGTATTACGAGACCCGTGCTCTAACCGCTCGGCCACGCTGAGTTGTAATAGACCACTTTCGTATGTCCCATAATGCATCTTGAAAGTACCGCCAATTGCGAAGTCGACCGTATTATAAATTCTGCGCAATGCGCAGAACTTATAATATGGTCGCTCGCGTAATTTGTGGTATTCTATCTGAAATGCAAATTTGGGATGAGGCCTGCTAAATGTGCTATGTTTCATCTTTAAATCCAAACAAAAAAAATCCCATTGGAAGCAAGGCATGATGGGAAGGTGATGATATCTTCTTTTATTATGAAATGATAATCACCTTAAACAGCAAATAAATCAAAATATGAGGAAAATTTGTAGTGGCCAGCTATATTATGGAGCTCGTGTGGTCTAGTGGAACAGAGCAGGACTGTGAATCAGTAGGTCGTGAGTTTGAGCCCTGCTACGGCCAACAGGTTATGTCCTTGGGCAAGACATCTATCCTAATTGCTTTGTTAACCCAAGCGTTATCATATGGGTAGTTACTAGGAATATACTCAATAGGCGCCGTGTTTTGTAAGGCAGCCACGTAAGTTGGTTATATTCTATTGGTAACGGAATAAATGTAAAGCGCTTTGATCAATTATGGAAAAGCGCTATATACGCACCAACATTTATTTATCTTGAAGACTGCTACCCCTTGTCCCTCACCCCCTGGCTACATGCCTGATAAGCTCTATGATATTAATTACTTCATTATGAATGTTAATCAGTTCTCCCATATTTAATCAATCTCAATCTGAGTGGCAAACACCTGGAATTCATCAAATTGAATCATGTGCTCATTTGAAACACTTTTAACAGGATATTTAAAATGGCATGTGGTTTATGAAAGTCAAATTAATTTGTAAAAAATTCTTGCAACAAAATGGGCTGTATCTATATGTACAATTTCCAGGAGTGTTTGCAGTAGGTACAATTGTGTTATATCTGAACCAATGTAACACTCAGCCTAAGTGAAATTTACCTTTTGTAAAATAATGCCAAGTTACTAATCAAAATTCATACCAATTATCCGTCTTTTTCAAGATTTCACTTGCAAAATAAAAACGCTTTGAATATTACATGAATATTTTCCCCAGTAATAGTTCTGGGGAAAGATAACAGAATCACTCCCATTTTTTATCATAATGTACGTGGGGATCAAATTGGGGTATAGGGATTTTTGCCAATGATTCAACTCATAGTCTCTTATGCAATACAAAACCACCACTTCACAATGTTGTAAAATACAAAGGATGTGCTATGGATCTTGTAACAGAGTCTGATTGCTTGCTGCATATTTCAAGATTTATAGAATATAGTCTGGAATCTCCCCTCTACATCTATGATGAAAATAGTGGGGCAATCTACACGGGAGTGCAAATCCAGATGAATACGCATCTCCATAAGCTGCTTAGAAAACATTGGGGCCATCTACACGGGAGTGCAAATCCAGATAAATGTGCATCTCCATTAGTCGCTTAGCAGTAAACTGTGGCTACACTGGCGTCAGATACGGATCTGATGTACAGCACTCTGCGTACATGCGATAGGTGTAAGCGATGTGGATCTCAGATCTGGATCTCAGAAATGCGCATGCATCTGGATTTGTGTTCCATGTAATTGCCCCACTGTCAACAATTCAACTTTGTATATAATTCATACCTTCTGTATTATATAGGGAGTCAATTTCACAACTTCAGGCCTGAAATCTTTGTTAACAACTCCTCGATGGGAACAACTTGGCAACAACTTGGCAACTAAAATCAACACAAAAAAATAATTTGTTTTTGAAAAGCGCACTATTATTTTCAAGGCAAAAATGTATTTCCCAGAAAATTTTGTTGAAAGCAGGCAAAAAACATGAAAAAGTTTGTGTTTCCTATAAATATCATGCTATCTTCACTACATGATAATATTTTATATTTGATGTGTACACGTTTGAAGTTGATACTGTAAATTCAGAAATATATGTGTGTTTAAAAATTTAAAATCTGAAA
>JXSR01S029266.1:28546-41884 GCA_000969725.1 Ophiothrix spiculata
AGGCATGTTAATTATCACTAGAAGTCGCATTATCTGAGCCATAGCATCTTCAGTCAGTGTACTTTGCAGGCTATTATCTGATAGCCAGAAAAACGACGACTTGAGTCTCCTATACTGTCATTGCATGGGTGAGGGGGAAACACGAGGCGAAATAAGCACGCTTATTAATAGCTCTGCTTGATGGTGAACTTGGTAAAAATATCATTGCTGATGCAAAGTTATTGATAACTTTTGGTTGTTGCTTTTTCCTTTGGATATTTGACTAAGTTTAGTTCTGCATGATTTATTGATGTGGGATAGGAGCCAAAGCCTGGATGCATGGTTACTAAATGCCATAATTATAAGAACACGCACTACACATGTTTTCACTTATTTTCACTAAACATAAATCATTTGCACAAAAAGTTCCTTAAGATTTTTTTTTCTCTTCTGTACTAAGGACCATCAGTTTTACAATATAATGGTGCTTCCTTTTAAAATTCTGTAGAATTAGAAACAATGATGTGATCTTTCTAGCCATTTTACCATTGAATATCATGATCTTCAAATCACTCAAGAAAATTACCGGTACCTAATTACTACACATAGATAGAGTAAGATTTTGAGCACGAAATGATTACGGTACCCAGGCAACAACTGCCTTCACGGCTTTCCCAGCTGAACATTGGATCGGGAGGCCAGAAATACAGGGGTTGGATTCTTTTTGGACATCAAAATGACTGGAGAAATACATTTAAATGAATCCTGGACAAAGAGCACCAAATATAAACCAAATGCAAAGTGACATCCTACACAAATCCTATCCTGTTCTCCAAAGTCTCTTTTTGAAGTCATACCCGGTACTCTTTCCTCCCGGCAGAATCTCTCTTTGTAGAGTCAAAGCCTTAGGCCTTCCTCCCAGCAGAAATCTTAGCTGTTAGTTCCCTTATCTGATGTGTCACCTAACAGCAACACATCTTACTTTAAGTAAGAGGAAGGAAAGACTTCAAGTTTGCATCTGACTGGATGCCGGACCGGCCGGCCAGTCAGGACACGTCATAACTGACCGAGGTGGTGTGGACATTTCCCAATGGTCATTTGAATGAAAACAAACGCCTAGGGCTGACATTCTATATGCAAACACAGATGACTGATATGGATTGAGATGTAATTAAGAACACTTTACTAAGTCATCTTCCTCTCGTTAATATATACCAGCATCTGAGTTTGCCGTCCTGTGTTGAAGCATACATGGCAAGAATAGGATTGACCTCAATATAGAAATGCAGTGAATACTTAACAAGTTCCATAAAAATGTGTAGGACTATAATAACTACATGTGCATATGCATTGGTACTAAGTAGAATGGGACCTGTCTCCCTGGATTTTTGAAGTCTGGGGACGAAATATCATATGTCCTCAGTTTTGTAACATACTCAAGGCGGTCTGCACACCTCATAGTAGAAGGATTGAGACCAGGATAAAAACTTCAAATTTGTCCTATATCAAAAATCTGTCATATAGGACATATATAACATGCTGGATCAACATTTTATAATGTAATCACCTGCAGTCAAATGATAATGATGATGACAAGAAACTTATCAAAATTACATATATAAACCAAGTAATCTCAATGATCCTACAAACAAAACAAAAGGGCAATCCGGAAAAACAAGAAAATACTGATTTTCTTTCAATGTACACCTGTACCTTGTGTTTAAAAGAATGAGCAACATCAATTTGTCATGTGAGCGCAAGAAAGTCATATCTGCAATGGCTACCATATGTGATATTTTTACAGCTTGTCACTAGAATACAACAAAACCTTCTCAATCCATCTGCCATGTACTGTGTCAGTGGTTCTTGAAATGACTCTTCAGGTGACGAACCATTTCAAGAATTAACTGAAACAAGACTGGACATTCTACAATGTGCAATTAAATTTAAAATGGCAAGCATGACTTTCTTCCACTCACTAGACAACTTTTTTTACTGAACAGTGTCTAACTGAACAATTAAAATGCGTAAAAGTTATAACAATTTAATGTCTATTATAAGTTGATTTGAATGAACATGTGTACAAATGAGTATAGAGTTTAAAAGTTCCTATGAGTCAAATAATACAAACGGTACCCTGATCGACAGCACCACATTTACCAGCCGATAATTTGGAAACATATAGGATATCAAGAACCCTAGTACACCTGTGCTAAGCTTATAAATATATACACCTTACTGGCTGACAATCAGGTGTTCGGATCTAGCAGAGACAAATTTGTTATATGAATCGGAAATATGGAAATGATCTTAGGCAGATGCCATCACATTTATTACAAACGTATTGTCATTCACTATTCTCAGGAAATATTTGACACATTAATAATTGATAAATGTTTCGGGAACTCTTTTTTTGAAACACTGTTAGTCACAAATAAAAGTACAAACTTCCAGCCAAGTTCCTCCTTATTTCCAAGAAAAATCTAATAAACTTTTAAACAATTTAGTATTATAGTACATAATTGAATAATTATATCTTCCTACTCGGAAATTCAGAAATTATATTTTCAAATATAAAAATAACCTAAAAAACCAAAATGATAAATGTGTTTACTATTATACAATTTACCCTCTCACCTACTCAAACACATAACATACCAACCTCAGCCAATTTATATTCGACAACAAAGTAAATCTAGTTATTAAAGATAGAAATCATGTTATTTTTAAAAATCTGCAAACCTCAACTTATACCTCGCCCACCCTTCTCCTGATCCAGCTTCCACTTTTAGCCTCCTAGGTCCCTGAAAATAACCAAGTACGACCTGCCCCGTACACAGCCCCTACATTCTTAAAATAGTTCCGTGATTGGCTAGTTATGGTAAATATCATATTACAAAGGTTAATTTGGTCAAAAAGTCTCCCCAATTTGGCGTAATTAAGATTGACACAAACGAGAATGTGCGCAGGGAACACGAGGATTAACTTGCTAGTATTAATATCATTAACTACAGGAAATTGGTACCAGACTTGTAAAAACATTGTAGGGTTGGAAATGTTGTGGGCGGGGACAATGGGGTAAAACAGAATTTTGATACATACCAACAAATAGCATATAGAATTGAAACTAATGAAGGTCAATTAAAATGAAATTTGGTGATCAAAAGATACCGTATATTTGACTTTCTGTTAAACTTACAACTTTTTGTTAACCTGATGATACAACAGAGTTGGAGTGCCTATTATTTAACAAACTGCCTAAAATTTAGTACTTCTTCCATGTATAACCCAAGTGTGAAAACACCAGTGAATTAAGATAATTTAAACTAAAATTAAAATCAAAACTAACGATGAATATAACCATGAGAATTGGGAATACTGCAGGATACAATTTTCCTACACCCCTTCCAACATTTTTGAATAATGCAGGGCTATGGGCCAAACCATAGTTGGCCTACAAACAAAATTTTTGCTACCAAACATTTGGTTGTGATGTCACCAAATATTTGCGATCAAATTTTCAAGTATAAATCGGTAACAAACATTTGAAGCAATGTATATGGCAATTCAACACATGTGCAATTTAGCACAAATTTTCTTTGGTCTCAACTCAGTGTTGAAGTTTTTTTATTTGAAGTCATTCGTCATTTTGACTTCACAAACAAATGTTTGGCAGCGAAAATTTTGTTTGAAGGCCAACTATGGTTTGGCCCTATCACCTTTCCTTCCCATCATTCCCATCAACAGATGCTTTATCATAAATCATATCCATTGTGACCAAATAATTATGGCGTCAGGTGACATGCATTTGATTTCTATTCCAATCTCATCACTATAAATGAACAATGTGGAAAAATTGTTGGGAAAAAGCATCACGCAATTGAAATCGATCTCCATTTTCAGAGTGCTATTACATCTGGTCTTCAAAACACAGGAGCAGAAGTTTGTGAAGAGTTACGAGAATCATGAGTGAAAATTAAATCAGAAACATTCACTCATTAGTTACGAGAATCTATTAGATTCTTGCAAAAGAATTCTGTGAGAATCCCAGAATCTCTTGCATTAAATTTGATCTAATTTACACTTTGGAAATTTTTAGGAGAATCTACATGAATTTTCCTCAGAGAGAATATGAGAATCTTTGCGAGAATGGATTCTCAGATTCTGGTCGAATTCTGATGTTGGAACGTGTCAAAAATGCACATATGCAAAATTTCTAGTGGTAATGAATTCATCACAACTACATGAACATTTTTAGAAGAAAAATGTAATAGACATGAAAATTGGTAACAGTAATGTTCATCAACTTATTCATATAAATCCTTTGCTATGTAAAATGTTTAGAAATTCCTGAAAATTGACAAGGAAAATTCGCATGTCTGCTAACTTTATATTAGTACATAGAAATAGAAAATCTAGCAAGCTAGTCCAACTAATGCAGAAAATGATGCTGAGAATCTATAGAATTACAGACTGAAATAGCAGCAAAAGAAAGAATTCATTAAAAGTTCAAATTTCATCTTACTTAAGAATCAATCCATTTTGCATACACACAGAAGTTGAAAAGTGTAACACTATAACTTCACATCTTTTGTTGTATATTGTAGCTTGCTATGTTAATGTGCTTATATAAAGGTTGCACAACAAGATACATGTAGTATCACATCAATTCAAAAAAGTAAGATCAAATTTAATTTTTCTTTACAGGGAAAATGTTATACAATGTGGAAAAAGTACTTTACAAATACTGTGTGAATAACATCGTAAGCTTTCAGGAATGTACAGCTCAAAATCCTGCAAAAATATATTTGAAATAAAATAATGTGTCTTGATAATGGTGGAGTCAGAGTCCATTGATGGTATCACTCAGGCAATATTTGATGTTTTCTTTTAATAAGTTCATCTGGATTGTTGAGTAAACATATGAAATGAGTTCATTGTTTCAAATCCAAGAGAAACGAGTAAAATATACTCACATTTTTAGTGCTACTTACTGAAGGCAAAGTCATTGACCATCAATTTAAAATTTGCTGCCATTTTGAAACACTAGATTTCTAGGGGAGAGACATTTGGGGTATCATGTTTAGTTGATACTGACCAAAAGTACTTCAAAACTTAATTGATGTTGAATGACGGGACCATTGTGGCAAGAACTTGGTAATACCAAATTTGAGCTATACGGCGGTCCAGCACTTTAAATGGTATAGTATGCTTTTTTGTTGCAAAATTACCAACTTAAATCTGTGATATTCACAGACTATGTCATAAAGCCAGCTAGCAGGTGCTATTACAGCTTAAAATGTTCCAACAATTGTCATGTTTCATCAACAATGTTGCAATTGAACAAGATAGTACAGAATGTTTCAAAGTGAATTGAACCAACATTGGTACACACTTGTTATGTTTTTCAAATCTGATTAATTTGGATAAATCTGAGGGTTACAGGAAAATATCTTGTGTGAAGTGAGCACATGATTGTTTCAATCATATACCAATAGAAATTTGTCATAACTCATGAGTTATTCAGGGAATGGAATATGTTCCGGGGAGATTTCAATTGTTTTTGTTTTCTCTACAGTCCATCAAATTCATCAAATTAGATGTAGAAACCAAACTACCCAGAATCTACGCATTATGTTGTAAAATGCACGTCAATGCTGTCAAGTACGCAATCCCAATCGTGCAACAGCGACAATAACAAACGCTTGGTGTACGCAACTGAACTGGGAGTGTTTACGTAGAAACCTCGGTTTGTACTTCTACCTTGATTGAAGATTGTATATTTGGTATTATACCTCCCAAATCAAGTTATCACAATTAAACAGTTAATGTACATGGTACACCTATCAATGATTAGAATGGTGAGCTTCACTAACATTTAATTCTAGTGCAGTTCATGAAAAACAATCAACATTTAGGGTAATTGGTGAACATTGCAGATTTTTTGAAAAAAAAGCTGTAACAATAGTAACTGTATTTCATGAACGACAAGTCAACTTACATCTAATACCCACTGAAGCAATTCTATACATGATGATGAACCTTTCACATCTGCTAGCTACCAAACACCAGCCAGCGGATAGGAGAACTATAAGCTATTTAACTTTGAAGTAAAAACCAAAGTTTGCAGTAAATGATGCAACATCTGGGCTTAAAATGTTGCAAAATGCAAATCTACGCTACGAAACGCATCAAAATTGCGCAACGATAATCAGCAATACCTTGATGCGCAACTGAAATGGGATGACTTTGGTTTGTACTTCAAAGTTTATGGAGTAGAGAGTTTGTCATAAGAGTGTAGGAAATTCATATCTGAAAACGGCTGCCATATGTTGTATCTATCTAACATTTGGCGACTAGAATGCAAAAATACTTCAAATTTTGTTCTCCATATGTCAGTGGCTCTTGAAATGGTTCTTCACGTGACACCATCACCTGAAGAACCGTTTCAAGAGCTACTGACCCAAGACTGGACATTATACAAAGTGCAGTGCAAATTTATGAAAAATGGCAGCTATTGCAGATACACAACTTTCTTGCACTCATATGAGTAGATAATATGGTGACCACACCTTGGATGTTTCTGCTGAAGATGCACCATAAAGAAACCCTCTGAAAGTTGTCATACAATCAAATATTCAAATTACTTATTGCTAAATCTTGTTCACATTGTTTCAATTCAGGTGTTTGTTATTCAAAATGAACATAGACACACCTTGCAAACAGAAGGTATGCCTTGATTTCAATAAAAGTCAAGATTACTACTTCCATCACATTTAAGCTGGTTTCAGAGTGTTTGTGGTGGTCATACGACCAGCGTAAACTCAAAATTTTAAAGTGCGCAAACTCGACCTTATCACTTTTGGAAAATTTTACGACAAGCATGACAAGTCGATATAACGATTAGCCTGATGTGATCGTCGCAACGACACAATATTTTTAGTTGGAATAAATTCAACTTTTCTTGCGACAGACCAGTGCGGCAAATATGCAAATGTGTCGTGCTGCATTAAGACAAAATTGCCAATGCTTGGTCGTCTGCCGCAACTACAAGCTTGGTTGTTTGCCGCAACGACATCTTCTCTGAAACTATAACTTTATCTTACAACCATGTGAACAAGATTGGAACAATATTTATTTTGAAAGTTACATGTACCTTACCTTTCTCTCCTTAACTGAAATAGATTCAAAAACTTAATAACAAGTGACTATTGTTATTTCAAATCATTTTCAGACATGAAAATTCAGAGCCTTGCGTCACAGTATTGCGTGTGCAATTTATGCAAATACGCAAACACTTTCCATGCGTGCACCATATCGCAGTACTGTTATTACTGTGTGGAAACGGCGTTGCGTACTTGCCGATGTCCTGTGCTTGTCACAGCTTGTGGATACGTGTTGGCTGCGTTCAAATTGTCAGTTCGTGTCCGAAATTTATTTGAAACAATAATAGATCTTAAACTAAAATTCAGAATTGTTGAATGGTATATCGTAAAATATTATGCTAAATACAAAAGTTGGGTGCATGTGCACCTACAATAGATGGCCAATGACCATAATGACCATAAGCAGCATCCAGAAATCTTCCTATTCTCTCCGCTCCTCTAAGGCTCCCCAGTTTGTTGTTTGTAGAACATCTAAGCAAGCTGGCGATAGAGCCTACTCCATTGCTGGTCCCAGACTGTGGAATGATCTTCCCTCCTATATCCGCAATGCTGCGAGCATTCCATCCTTCTCCAAGGCACTCAAAACCCACCTTTTTTCTTCATAATTTTTTTTTTGGGTTGGTTTTCAATTTCCTTCTGTTTTCCGCGCCTAGTATCCTTTGGCAAATAGGCGCGTTATAAATCCTAATATTATTATTATTATTATTATTATGTATTTACAAATATAATAAAACAATTCTGAATTTTAGTTTTCTGGAGGTAAAAAGGTTTTTGCTTACCTGAGAAGGTGAAAGCCTACTTATACACGGATGTTCTTGACTAATAACATGTTTACCACTGAAAAAATAAGAATAAACATGAACATTAATTAGAACATTTCCAAGGACTTGGAAAATACATAGCAGTGTAGAAAATACAATTTTGAAGATGTTGAGTTAGCTCAATCAGTAAGGTGGTCGGACGGTCTTAAGTTCAAACCCACATGGTCAGAAGGATCTAAGTTCAAACCCAGGTGGTAGGAAGGTCCTAAGGTAAAAACCCAGGTGGTCAGAAGATCTTGAGTTCAAACCCAGGTGTTGCCAAAGTTGAATGTGCTTGAGTGTTCAGCATCTAGAGGGTGTAATAGGACCTAAAACGATGATCAGAGTGAAATGGAGTCAATTGGGCCACAGTGGCCCGTAAACACCTGAAAAATGATCAGAGTGAAACGGAGTTAATAGAGCCACAGTGGTCCATAAACACCTGTAAAGTGTAATTTTTTGTTGATACCACATAAAAACCCTAGTATATCTATTTATTTCAAAGTCACAAAGTTCATAGGGTCCTACTTCTGGTTTGGAAAAATCAGTTTTTTTCTAACATTTCTAAAAGAGGGATAATTTCTATTGGCTAACAAATCAAAATTGAATTGAAATCTCAGCGAAATGATTCTGTTGGTGTTTTTATCAATTTGGTGCCAGTCTGAATGTAAAAGGTCTAGACATTTTTAACCCATATATTGAACAAATATCCAACATTTTACAATTAAAAAAAATCTAAATTCCAGCCTTGATGGGCCATAAGATTCCTAACTCATGGTTGCAAAATTTGTGAGATTTCTGTGTCCACAAAAGTTATTGTGTACAATGTTAACAGACCTACATCACAAAGTTTTATTCCATATAAATATATCACACCCACTAACTTAAAACACAAACAAAATCAATTGAAAACATCCTCAAAACTTGCTATAATGCAGCTTGCATACCTGGTCACTTTACTGATGCAGCTATAGGTAGGCAGGGTTCTGGCACCTGCTACATGCAGCATCAGTGCACCCAACACAGCCTCGCACATCATCAAGCTCAAGTAGTCTCCAATCCACAGATGAAATCAAACTCAGCTTGGTTTAAAAATAAGCTTTTCTACAACTTTGATGTTGTAATAAACAGGAGGTCCCAAGTTCAAATACTGGTTTTCCAAATCTTGTTCCCAGTTAGGGAAAGAATAAGCACTCTGCGAACTTTGATGTTCAATGGTATAAGTCCACAGATCCACGTATCGTTTCCCGTTAAAATGTGCCAGCTCGAGTTTGGTCACCATGGATTTCCCCTCAAAAATATGGGCAGCGATTATAACATCAAATTGTGATGCAAGCCGAAATCTCAATCTGCATCTTCTTTTCTTAGTTGGAGAAGTGACTATCTAATCCATGAGACTTGGTAGGTGGGTCAGAAGGCACTCATAGCATGAGAGAAAAGCACTGCTAGCTGCCTTGCACACTCCCCCTACTCCTACAACTACTCTGACCATAAAGCAGAGAGGAAGCCCTATATAAACTGACATCCACGCTTACTGCACCAATGTTGCCTGACTTGCTGCCTGCTTGCTTGCCAGGATGACGGCATTCACTCACTGACAGCTTCCATTAGCCTAAGCAAAGCGGGTCAGAACCGACAGCCCCCTGCAACGCTTTCACAAATAGAGCGCTGTATGGCCACAGAGGAACCAGATTGCTGGGTCAATAGGAAACTATAACATTTGAAGGGAGGGGAAAGGGGCTGGCAGCTGTTTTGAGTTTAGCCTAATCATGAGTTCAATATATGTCAGGCCTACTATGGTTTGATGATTGTTGACTTAAGTTAGACTTGTAATTACCTAAATCTACATCGGTTTAAGTGAGCTTTCTTCAAATACCTCAGATCAGAACATAACTATGATGAGAATGTTTGTGTTTTCTTAATGTTTTTTAAAACAATGTTAGAACTACAAACGTGTGGTGTATAGGAATCAAAAGTTTTATATAAAGGTTTAGACTCGGAGACATTGCTTAATGGGGGGGGGGGCTTAAACCCAGGACCTAGAACCCTATGACCTACACTTAAAACACCCAATCACATCCTCCTCTGTGTGAATATTCATTGCCACTTTTGCTTTAAATTAAAAGAAAAAAACTTCATTGTTGGTTGGAGGTTATTTAATTTTATTTTTGGTCCAGGTTAGCATATCACTTGACTTCTTTCTGTTTGGGATGGGATGGACTATGGTTAATTAGACTGCTGTGTAGAAGGTTAAGATGGATGGTGAAACCATCCATTTCAAGGGGAGATATCGAACTTTGTATAAGGCCCATGTAATGGCATAATCAGCCATGGATCTCAAATTGGGGGTATTGGGGTCCACTTGGTCCCACCCAAAATCAAATCCGAGTGCCGAAATTTGGGCAAATAATACTTTCCGCAAATGATACGCCAACCTGCATGCAAAGTGTGTGCGCGTGTTCCGTGTTATCAATATTTGCGCATTATGTCAAGATCTGATACATCATCGACAAAAACCCGAATACACCCATAATTTAGTCTCCAATTCAGAATACAAAATGTCTGCGTGTCTGGTATCTTCCCCTGTAAATCTATGGGTGGAGCTGTTGTGAAGAAGATGAAGATATTAATTAATGCCTTACCATCCATGAGGAACTTCTGCAGGTAGACCACAAACACCACATATCCTGTCAGGCAGTTTTCATCAATTACAAAATAAGCCAAAGTAACTACATCTTTAAAATTTCAAAACATCAATTAATTACCCTTAATATTGTACCATAATCTTTCATCCCGCTTTCATCTAACCAAACTAAGATCTATTTAGGGCTGAATATATAAATGAAGATTAAAACTAGAAGGTTGATCTATTTAGGGCTACTTTACTTTAAGTCTGTCCACATGCATCTATCAGCACATCATAAATGTTTGCAAATAAAGTCAATACTTCAAATCGAGATCAGATAATTTGAAGGAAATTAACCAAGCGAAAGACTTCAACCTCAATCCACACTCTCCTTGGGGATAGCTTAAAGACAACAATTTAGATAATTCAATAAACAACTTATGGGGCTTAAACTCTTGCTCTTATGTTTTTAATGTGTTTATGTGAGTGTCATGAGGGTACATGACGGAACCAACCCACCCAATTCCTTAGACGCGGATCCCTTGGCTATAGACAAAGGTCCACTATATTCACCCTATTTTTTCAACGTCCTATATTTGAATTTCAGTGTAAATCCATTACATCTATCTGCCAAGCAAAGAAGCATATTATATACCAATGTGTAACATTGGTTGATTCAACAATCTCCTTATACAGTAGCGTACCGTTGTTGATTCGCCATGAATCCACAGTTGATATTCAAATTAGCGCATCACGCACGGCACAGCGTTTACGGAAGTGCGTTTACCCAGAACACAAAAGTCGGCGTTCTGTTCATCGCGTGACAGGCACTTAAGCACATACAAAGCCCAATGCTCGGAAACAATTGAAAACGTCAAAGCAACAAACATTCACAAACTAGCTCTTTGCTTCAGATTCTCCTAATATTTTTATGAAAACGAGTACGCCTATCTGTAAAGTTGAGAACATTGAGAATTTAATTAATACGTTTTCATGAATATTTTTGTTGTTGAAATACTGTCCTACCTGAGCGGATGTGAAGGCAAAAACTGGCCTGCCCATTACTAGTTATGACACCGGTGGGCCTGGGTAAGAGACACGGTACCAAACCAGTATACCACTGTTTTTTACCAGCCATCAGTACGAATCCCCACTTCTTTTAAATCGCAAGTTATATACACAGGTAAGGGATTAAGATCAGGAGTATTTGATTGAACAAGGAATAAAAAGGCCAGAAGATAGTCACATTGATTCTCTCACAGTGAGAAATGGTTATGAAAAGCCACAGCAGACATAAATGCAAATAAAACAAAGGGCATATCAAACTTGTAATGCTGGATATATCAAACTTCATAGAAACTGTCGTAAAACAAAAGGGAAAATTAAAAGTTAAAGAGCAAAATTTCCAATAGGCCTATATGTGAAAACTTAGATATTGGAAGCCCAGGAGGGGGGTCCATTCTGGAGGCGAGGCGTATGTTAGGGTCAAAAGACCCCCCTTTTCAGCGTCGCTGTCACCCAAAGACCCTATTTGTTTTACAATTTCATGTGCTCTCACCCAAAGACCCCATAATTTTTTTAATTTTTCACTCACAGAATGCCAAATTTTTGCTCACCGAATGCCTAAAATCCTCATATTTTTCTCTAACCAAATGCCCCAAACCATGTTCTTACCCAATGACCCATCATTTTTTGAGCCTGTGCTCTCACCCAATGCCCCATCCTGTCAGAGCACGGCCCTTACACCCGTATCCATTTCATATTTGACTGCCCCTGCCCCCGTGATTGGAAGCTCTGAAATACTGCTGGAAAAAAATGAGGATGTGAAAGCCCCAAATTGCTGAGAATTCATATTTGACTGCCCCTGCCCCCGTGATTGGAAGCTCTGAAATACTGCTGGAAAAAAATGAGGATGTG
Organism: Ophiothrix spiculata; assembly: GCA_000969725.1. Taxonomy (NCBI): domain Eukaryota; kingdom Metazoa; phylum Echinodermata; class Ophiuroidea; order Amphilepidida; family Ophiotrichidae; genus Ophiothrix; species Ophiothrix spiculata. Next base: position 41,035 of record JXSR01S029266.1, read on the forward strand.
AAAGCCCCAAATTGCTGAGAATTCATTTTTGAATTGACAATTTTTAAACCTCCTACCAACAAGGCCAAAAGTATGCCTTTCATAGAATTTCATAGATATAGAGATGGAGTTACCAGACCCGGCGCCATTTTTTTCTGGGCATTCATAGTTTCGCAGATGATGCATCGCATCTTGTCGAAATGCACAAACATTGTAGGCACACACTCATCTTTGCTTTGTTTTGAGTACCATATCCAACTGAAGTGGTATTTGTACAAATCCTCTACACATAAACCATATCTCCACACTCGTAAAGAGGTTTTGATGTGACTCAAAGCTCAAATATCCAAAATTTCACCCGCATCTAGCCAGGATCGACTTTTTATGGTTGACCCGGGGTGCAGACCCAGGGTATGCACGCTCCTCAGCATACCCTGGCTATGAGCATGAATTTGAACCCAAACGCTAACGAAGCCACTTCACTTGGTGGTATAGATAGTCATGTATCTCCTCTGTATCTCCTCTAATCTATGTATAATTTATAGAGATCAATAAAGAGTGAAAAAGGGGGAAGGGAGTGGAGGTGCTGCAATACGTAAAACTTTCTAAAATGTTAAAAATTAACCTGCTTACCAAACTAGTACTATTCATATTTTTTGATTAAAATGTGTGATCTGTTCTATACTGATCATGCCTCATGTACAAACCAGAATGACATTTGCCGCAAGCATGATGGCTTTATAAATACTCAAGCTCATTTGTTAGTATTTTGACTACACATAAATCCATGAAATAAGGAAGTAATTAGTAAAATTTATATGAATATGAAAGGAAGTCCTTAAACTAGCTGAGCTGTTCAATGATTTGACAA
>JXSR01S029266.1:46388-57740 GCA_000969725.1 Ophiothrix spiculata
ACCCAGGGATTGGGCTGTCCCTATTCCTGTAGCATACAATCAAAACAACCTACCTGATATTCATAAGGAACACCCCTTTTAAATTACCAGAATCCCTACGATTCTATCGAGATAGGCTAGAGTTACACACCCTAGGTATGGGATGTCCCTGACTCAAAGTCAAGATAGGCTAGAGTTACACACCAGAGGAGTGGGCTGTTCTTGCTGGAGTCACAAGGAAACCAAGAGAATGAGGGAGGGGACAAAGGGGAGTAATAAAGGTCTCTGGTAGTCATGGTAAAGCTTTAAGTAATAACGATGGCCTCATTGCTTAAATTCTTCAGCCCCCATGATTGTTTTCCCTACTGAAAATTTCAATTTTAAGGATGACATTTTTAAAAGTGTTTGCTGTCCATGAAGTCTATGAAGACTATAAGCTTGTATAAATTGTGAAGTGTAACACACTTCCCTTATTTATAATTTACCTACTAATCACATCAAACGCATGAATAAAGTGAAAACCATTGGGAATTTCAGTTTCCAAATTTTAATTGGAGAAAATCTGGTTTCTAACACATTTTATGTTGTGAAAAACCACAGATAAATCTTTTTAACCCAAGGATGTGATTTCCCTCTATAAGTTTATCCAAAGGGTGATTTCCAACTATAAAGTTGGCTCACATAGTTGTAGTTGTAAACACTCAGACATACGCTTGACTACCCCTCCCGTTGGGCTTGGTTGCCATTTGAGATTTCCAAAACTCAAAGCAAGAGGATGCCATTCTAAATGGGTTTGAGCTGCCTGTTCCACAAGAACCATACTTTCTTCCTATTTCCTTCTTATTCAAGTGATTCATTGACCTAAATAGAACAGAATTCCTTTCAAAAACTTGGCTAGTGACTTACACTGTGATTATAACCCCCTCTTATCCATAAATACACACTTAAGCACAAAAAACACTGACTAGATTCTTATTCAATCTTTTCAAGAATTTTGGGCATGAATTATTTGTGTGTTATTATAGAAATCTTTTGTCATATTATATTGTACATTATCATGATTACGCCAACTTCATTTTGCACTAGGCCTGGGCACTAGGCCTACAGGTCAAGTTTTGGCAGAGTTGTAAATTTACACACAAAGTTCATTTTGAGTGCATGTTTTGCACATTATTTGTGTGTACACATACAAAGAACTTTCATCATGTGAAGCATCTAGGGTAAAAGCCCTACCAATCCTCATCACAGCAAAGACTCACAAATTAGACTAGGCCTGAGCCAAATCCTATAATAAATCACCGCATAATGTAACTTCTATAGCTTCACTACAAATACACTAAAATATTTTCAGTTTTCAATCATAGAAGTTACCTTAACCAAATGATCTCTCTTTCCCCATACCCTTTCCTGACATGCAATCTCCAGATCAAGCAAGTAAATAATAATGGTAACCTTATCCAATGGTATGTTGGACTAACTGCCCTACTTTCCTCTCTCCCATACAGGAAGAAGGTAGGGGGCAAATGGAGATGAGGTACTGGTCGCACACAGGTTTATAAAATGCTTCAGGGAACACTGAAATGTGGGGCAGGGCATCTAAATATGAAAAGTAGGGCAATGCCGTGTTATAGGAGAAACCCTGCATTCCTTTATGAGCAACATATGGTGGAAATTTCTACTAGTAACCCTCATAAAAATTGGCAGGACTACCAGAGAATGGCTTTATTGGAAATTTGGATTTCATAAAGCAGGTCATTTCCACATTTGACGGAGCAAGTAGACAGTTTAATGTTTTGGATGCCAGACCAGGATTATGGGGTGAAACCTTATATTACAGGTAACCTGAAATTGGGTGGGATCAAGATCCTCAGATGTTTATGCCTATGCCTCAATCTTACTCTCACTCAACAATGTAAATTGAGAAAATGCAAATATCGTTGAGGGAGCATTAGGCAATAGATTCTAGACACCTTAGGCATACCAATAACTTTCTCTCCTTGATCAGTAACTCCTAAGTGGTATGCCAATTTGGGATTACAAGTTGGTTATAAGAGCTAGTATAGGTGCAAGTTCTTAATCTGGGAGTCACCTTTTTAACTAGAGGCATATCAAGAGAGTTCAAGAGGGTTGCACAGGAGCATGCATACCCCTGAACAAAATTGTTCAAACTTAGCCTATTTTTACTTATATAAGGTGATGATAGTTGATACCCCTAGGAGGACAGTACTTGCACAGGTTCTCCACCTTTATAAATGGATCCATGGTTAAAGGAATAAAAGGTTTATCGAAATTACAAAGTTCACATTCAATTAGGTCTAGAAATAGACCTCCTCGTCCTTATTCATAGTTTCTTTTCCTCTGCTCCTGATCCATATCCCGAAGGTTAAAAGAAGCCATATGGATCCGGAGCAGAGGAAAAGGATCTATGAATAAGGATGAGGGGGCATACAAGCTTGATCCAATCTTCGATCAGATCATCAAGCAGCATCCTTTACGTTCGGCTATGACGTCATCTAGTCGAATAATATTAAGGATCGCTAGGATCTCGAACACCTCACAACAACATCAGTGTGGACTGACCAAGACTCCTGATACGATGTCAAATATATGGATCCGTTAGTACCAAATTTTGGATTTGTTTTGAGAACTTTAATACTATTTGAACTATGAACAATCCTGATGAATCTATTTCAAGTGCACCAAAATATAAAATATTATCATCTGAGACAATCCCCCCACCCTCCGGCAATCCCCTGCACTACAGTTTTTGAATGAACAAAAATTAGATGAAATTTTTATCCCTCCCAGAGGACTCTTATCACTACAAATCTAGAGAAAAATGTAGAAAAACAAGATATTAGACTGAAAATTTGAAATCTAAATTTGATATAACAAATCGAGCTGATACACGTCAAATCAACACATGTCATATCTGTCTTCCCCTAATATTGGTGATGTCTACCAGTAAAGAGCAGGCCTTTGTTTCTGTCTACCCCTGACCTGATTCTGCAGCAAATTGCCATGCAATTGCTATTGCTCAGATACAGTTTTGTTTATAATTAGATTCAGTTTTTAATACGAAGCATACAATCGTAGATTTCCTCAGGAAATTGCCCCATTTTCAGTGGTGTTATTTTAAAATAACACAGTTACAAGTTTGTGTTTGATGGGTACAGATGGACAGTTTCCAGAGCAAGAAAAGACAAGGTGTTCTGCTCATCTTGATTATTCCTGACATGCAATTGTCAAGAAATATGGGACAACTGAAATGCAGAAGGAGTGTTGATTGCATGACAACTACAATTTGGATGCTTTCAAAACTGTTCCACCTCGAGGATGGTCTAGAAGTTTTACAAACAATGAACAACTGCGATTCCCTACCTTTTTACACTAAATTTGTCTACAATGCACCCAAAAATTGTGTGCGAACAAAAATAAAAATGCACAAAATCATAACAAAATGGCCGTACACAACAATTTCTGACAGATTAGCACAATTGTGTCCTATTTTGACATATGATATTATTAACCCTTTCAGACCCAAAGAACGCCTGAGCATTTCTAGCAAATAAAGAAATACTTAAAAAATACAATAAAAAATGTTTGTATCTCCAACATGAAACAACCTATAGTATCATATTTTGGTGTCATTTTAAAGCTTGTAATGTCCTCTAAGACCTCATGAAAAGAGATTTAGCTTAACATTCATACCATGATAGTTATGATGGTATATACTTGAGAAGGTGAAACCTCAAAATTTGAACTTGAAAATCAATTCGGGTCCGAAAGGGTTAAATCACATGTCCAAAAAGCAAGATGAAATTTATGTAGAAATTTCATAATTGTTCAAAGATTGCATCACAGAAAAGCATAACATTAACAAGAGGAAAGCTATAATTAGGTGTTTAAAGTTCTCGGGGTGTTGTACTCGTGTAGCTGAAAAGGAAATTGATGTTTGTCAACATCCAAATTTATTTGTACAGTAACTAACCTTGCCAGATTAGAGAAGCTATCATGAATGATTTGTTGCCTGTGCATTAACCAAACAACCTTTTTTATTTTAAAAATCTACTATGCCTGATCATACGCTACTATAATAGCATCCGGGGGAGTCATCTTTTGTGTAACGTGCCATGTGCCACAAAAAAGACCCTGCTTTTTATCCCGCTTAATCTCGTCGAAAGACCCAGTTTGCACCAACTGTCACTCAAAGACACCCTATTTTTAACAAACAACTTGACACCAAAAGAGCATGGTACATAATTTTCTCATTTATTAGTTAAAAATTACAATTTTCAGCCAAAAAATGTGATTTTTCACAAAAAACGCTGATTTATTAGTTAAAAATTACAATTTTCAGCCAAAAAATGTGATTTTTCTAAAAAAATGCTGAAACTGTTCAAAAAATTATGGTCATTTTTGACCCGCAAAGACACAACTTTTTATGCATTTAACCCAAGACCCCCATTTTTATGCACTAATTAGTCACTGAAAGACTCTCCTCTCCCCCCCCCCCCCCCCCCCCCCCCACCCCAATTTGCTGCTGCTACGTCTGAGGAGCATGGTGGCATTTATACGTCGCTTTATATGTAAGTGCCCCCCTCCGGGATCGCTTATAGAAATGGAGGATCAAAAGACTCCAGGGTGAAACAAGGTTTGAACCAGGAACCTCCTGAATGCATGGGCAATGAACGTTGTTTGTTAATCTTTAATCTGGTTCTAAAAACACTTTTCCAAATACAGGATTCACAGGCGATCAATGTTATGATAAAATGTCATGTAGACATGGCCCATTTTGACATGAAGAATAAAGGGAATGATTCTCATTGAAATACAATGTAAAATTGTCCTAAGTTTACAATCAAAAATTCGAACTTTTATCTTTTTATCTGTCTATTTCATTGACTCTTCCAGTTGACATTAATATTTTTATCTGCAAAATGGAAAGATCAATTGGCAAAGGCCTGGGACAAATGCACCAAATACTGAATTGTAAAATACTTTATATTATGGGAGAAAAATATATTGAATAAAGTTTCTTCTTTTATTTGATTTTCATTTAAAGTTGAGACATATAAACCAAAGTATACTTTGTATAATCAATGTTAACCAATGCTATGAGTAGATCTATATATTCAACAAATGTAAACTTGGTACACATTTGTTAACAACAGAGGGCTCCCGACAAGAGCAGACATTATCCTGTGCATTACAGTTGTTCATCGGATTTGTCAGTCAATTCCCTACAGTGTACCACCAAATCACCAAATGTAACTCTCTTCTTTTTTTTTCAATGTACTTAATACGGTAATTTTGAATGTAAATTATGAGAATTTTAGAAATGTTGTTGCCTAGAAACTTCTTACTAAAAGGGATCTTATTCTCTTTTCTCATTCAAATCATCTGCCCATATTGAGCACTTATTGTTCTATGACATAATAAGCAGGTACGCTTTTATTTTTCAATGGTTAAGTAATGGGCAGGCTCCACGCAAGGTTGGAATGTACATCAATGTACATTCCAGAAATGAACATTGTAGGAGATTGTGTCTCCACGCGATGACACGACAGCAAGTTGTGCATTCGTACTTCGTATTTAAGTGCGAGTATGTGTCTGTGCATATGCTTCATAACTCGTCATAACTTCCCATTACAATTTTGCTCGTCAAAGTACACATACTCAAAGTGCTTGCGTGAGACACCCGCGTGTGCCATCCAACAGATGTATATGGCTGAACATCCTAGGAATCTACATGGATCCCAGCTATCGTGGAGCTTGCCCCTTAGTAGGATCAGTTCAGTTAGGTTGATGGAAAAAAAACATGTCCAATTCTTACAAGATTAAGAACTTCTATTATTACAAGTCAAAATTATAAGGAAAGATTTCTACAGCTGGTACATTGTATATTTATATAGAATCTTTCATTTATGAAATAAGGTTGTTAAGGGCATGCAAGGGTTACATGATAAGCTTATGCCTTGAAATTTATACTGAAGCTCACTGATAACACTTCATTGTACCAAACCCTAATGTTTAAATCCAGGCACCATGTTAAATAACATTTTAATACAAAAATCTGACAAGTCAGAGGGACATTTGCATTTTTCAGCTACCACTGAATATCATAATTATAATACAAGACTGGTTTCCATTTTTTAGAAAAGAAATTTGCTACCTGCTCAGTCATAGAATATGCCTGAATCATCATTTTATCCCAAATAGGGGAGGGGAAGTTGAATACAGGTGTGGACTTTTTTTTTTGCTATTCTAAAACATCCAGTATGCCATGTCATTTGGGTAAATACTTGTTGTATTTTATTTAGCGAAACTAATCCTATTTAAGAAAGGCAGTTAATATATAGCCAAAATATTTATAAGATATTTAACAAAATTCTACTAATCACTACTGACCAACAAAAAATAGATTTGGCAAAAATTTAACTGTATCATACCTAACAAATATATAGTTTTCCTGTTATCCCCTAATCTAAAGACCCCCCCCCCCCCGACCTAACCCAATAACCCCATACAAGAAAGAACCATCTCATCATGTACATGTATGAATCGACCACCTTGCATCAAAAGATACCCACATTAATCTATACTGAGCTGAGCTGCATGATTAAGCATCACAATAAAGGCTCCCCACTCCGTATCCTTATAACAACTACCCCCTCCCCTGATCTAACCCAATAACCCCATCCCTGAAGGAACCATCTCATCACGTATGAATCGACCACCTTGCATCACGAGATCCCCACACTAATCTATACCGAGCCAAGCTGCATGCTTATACACCACACACCTGAATCATCCCCAATAGCCACACCCATATAAGGAAATCATCCCAGATATGCATAGATCATCTTGTGCCACTGTATCCCCACGCTAAAAACCAAATTCAGCATTGCACACACTTATTTAACTGAATTCAAAACATCGGTTTTCACATCTAATTTACAAATTGTATTATTTTATCCACGGCAAATGCACTTTTTCATTTTTGCAGGTTATGTACTTTCAGTTTTGCATGTTTGATTGGAAATTTGAGTGCATGAAGCAGGCAGATCAGGTCGGGGGCCCAGCGATTTGATGCAGCTTTTCCTGGCTTTTACGTGCCCAACCCTTTTTCTACTGTCCATGAATATTATGCTAGCAGCCATCACGAGCTAGCTACTTAACTCCTGGGGGAAATTGCTTGCCATGTACTATCTTGATAAAATTACCCTGCTAAACTCTGATTTTTTTCTTTCTTATATAAATGGAAACTTACAAAATGCTCAAATCAGAGATTAGAATTTAGAAAGCCTTTTCCTAAGGAAGAATGACGAAGGGAATTTTAAAAAAATTTATCAAAATGGTTTGTGAACCTGACATGGCTTATAAATCATAGCAAAATTGAATGCAGAAAAAGAATTTCAAAGATTGGTGGTTTTAACCATAGACTTTATAAACCATTTCTTTTAATTCTTGAAAATAAATTAATCAAATTATTGGATTTTAATGATAAACAAAAAGACAGAAAACATGAAATCTTACATTTTTGGGAGTAGGAGGGTAACTTAAGCCTTCAAATGGTACACATATGAAATTCAAACTGGAACTACTACTACCTTAGAAGGTAAATAAATGTACAGCAATCCACAACCCATTCAAGATATATCAAAATTTTGATTTTTTTTTTGGCTGATAATAAATCTGAAGCTTTGCTTACAAATTTGTTTGCATTCTTGAGAAAAATGATAAATTGTGCCACATTATTTTAGACCCCGACAATAATTCAATTCAGTAGTTTATGGGGATTTATGAAGCATGTTTTAAGGCTTCTAACTGAAAGCAATACTATAAGATTTTGATCAGAACAGGAATGGTTTTGAATAAAAATATGTAGGAATGTGACTATTTAAAAGCATTTTCAAGTGTATTTTGTCAAAAACTTGTTTTGCCAGAGAAAAATGGTTTAAAAGCACATGCCTGCTTTACTAAACTAATACACATGGAATTAAATTCAGAATCCCCAATTTAATTCAACAAATTGGCCATAACATAAAAAATAATCATAATTATTTAAGGTAAATCGTTTGGAGGGTAATAATATCTACCAAAAACAAGCCAAATAAGCTTCAAATCAGAAGTCATCTGGGAGCACTTCATTTTAACGCTTTTAAAAGGAATAATCCAAATCAAAATTTCAGACAGAAAAAAGTTACAATTTTTATTACATCCAATTCATGGAATGCCACTTTAAGCAAAATAATTTGATTTTCTATCCATACAATCTCACTGCTCACTTGCTGTCAGACTTGTGATAAAAAGACATGAATTCTGCTTTTTTCCCAACTATTGATGCATGCGTATACTGCATGGAGCTGGTCTTGATGAAGTGCTGCTTTACTCAGGTCGGACAATTATAAATGAAAATGTCTTGCATAGGGCTGATGCATACAGCAATACGTATGTACAGTTAGTCAAAACACCGAGAGGCCCTTTTGCTTGGCATCTGAGCTCATCTGTTTGATTGGAAAGGCAGTTTAGCTGCAGTGGTGTAAAAAGAAATTCTCATTTGAGGGGCAAGTTAATTTTGCAAGGGGGGCGAAAGAGTTCTTGGTGGACACAAAAAGGCACACCCAAAATGTTTTCATGTAGCAAATCGCAATCACTAAAATGTTGCTTTAAATCTCAAAAATAAATGCTTTCTGAGAAAATTTGTGCTATTTTGGGGTAAATTTTTTGAGCTTTTATGAATTATCTATAGTTGCAATTTTGAAAAATATACACCCAAAAGGGTCAAATTTTGAACAAAAACATCAACATTGTACATATTGAAACTTAATAATACTTTTCTTGGATTTCATTTGGGGATGATTGGGGAGGCAAACACTTTTTCTTGGGGAAGAGGCTCCCACTCCCCCTGCACACCTCCCCTTTTTTTTTTGCTGGTTACGCCACTGTTTAGCTCATTTCCAATTTCCCAAAGTATTGGCAATAAATAGTGTAAGGTCAAGACTCACATAGATGCTTGCAAACGGCAAAAAAAAAATTACTTTTTGTGTTGCCCTTTTGAGGAAAATTCTAAAAGTCAGGTCGGTCGGTCAGGATTCAAGCAGATTTTAAGCTTTAAAATCTCTAAAATCAATTCATGTTAAAGTTGATGACATAGCAAGATCATTTCTTAGTTATTTCTGACCGTGGTCGTTACACCAAAGATTTGTAAATTTAACACATTTATTGTGAGTATCTGTGCTAGAAACAGTAAATTTAATAGAAAAAAATTGTTCTGAAAAAATCCAGACCCAATATTTGCCAGATTTTGGGTCAGTCAGGAAAGGGCAACACAACAATTCTTTTAGGCCTAATATATATTTGATTGCAATTTTGAAACTTGACTGAACAGTACACAGTGAAATTTTAAAAATTACATCCTTTGGACAAAATGAAGTTGTTTTGAACCAAATTTTGACATAATGAATCTTCTGATGACATTTTATTATCATTCAAACAAAGATCCTTTCCAAATGACCCTTTGTGGTAATGCATCAGTTAGTTTGACGTGCATCAAAGGCTCCAAGTTCGGGATGGAAATGTGACCTGTACCATAGACGAAAGGTCTACAATATTTGAAACAAATGTAATAACTAACTATTAAATAGATTCATCAGGTTCGTAATTGTAAAATAGATAGATTATTTCATTCAAACAGAACCATAGTGTAACATTGACCCTTAACAATGACGTACGTCGAGACTTGATGACGACATACATACGTAGGATGTCATACCGGAAGTCGAAGTAGGAGGATGGATCAAGTGTGTCGAAAAGAAATTTGTCCCCCATGACGGACGAAATTGTCAGAAGGTCAGTGTTAAACTATGATTCTGTTTGAATGAAATACATACCTGCGTCAACATTTCCAAATTCTAATGCAGGAGATTAAAATTTATGAGTAATGTTCACGGGTATCTGACATATGAGGCCCAAATTTTTTTTTACGTAACTTTTGAAAAGTTCATGACAAGCAAAAAAAAAAGTCTCACAAGCGCACAGACGACTCAAAACGATCTCATTTTCAATTTCTCAACAAACTATAGGGTATACACGGTCTGTAATGCATGCTAGCAGGACACTGCTGTACATTTTTTCTCAAAGCTGGAGATTTTTTTCGATAGAGGGAGATTTTTTTTTTTAAGTGGGAGAAATGGCTACCCGATCGGGAGGTCGAGATAAATCAGGAGACTCGATTAAATCGAGAGACTTGACAGGTACGGAAATAACTTTTGAAAAGTTCCCTAAACATTGAGCATAGAGTAAACCTTCCACTTTGGGCAACAAGAACATTTTCAGAATGAAGTTAATCTAAGATTATAAGAACCTAACACATGATGAGGCTGTGGATTGTTAATATAGCTACTGTGGATTATTGCACATCTTATAGCAATACTGTTAGAAAATTTCATGTGAAGGGACAATAAAACAAATGCTGAACCAGAATGATCAAGTATAAGAATGGTAGCCATACAGGTAGAAAAACTTGTCTGCAAGATTTCATACCGTTCCCTGGAATTCTCTACCCCCACACAACCTCCCCCCCCCCCACACCCCAGACAAAAAGGCAAGTTTTTAGGAAAAGGAAAATGTAGGAAACCAAAGGGACAAATTTAAATTAGAGGAATTAATTAAGAAATTGGTTGGCATAATTATTACTGAAACCATTTTTTACAAATTGCTTTTTTTTTTTTGGGGGGGGGGGGAGGATTGTCATACCTGTGGACTAGAACAAGTACTGTTCCCCTGATCTCCCTCCAACGGACCCAGTAACGAGCCCGCTTGGACACTGGGTGGATGTTGGACAAGGCACTGAAATCAGGGCCACTGTGGACCTGACCTAGCTATTCAATCCTAAATGAAGCATTGACAAGGTACAGATAGCTAGCAATTATCAATGACCTTTAATCCCTACCTGTCCAAATCCAGGCCCAGATATCTCTCTATCATTTGACCTACATATCAGACTTCCTGACAAATTTGAGTACAAACAAATTGAGTTATCTTTTCGATGGTGTAGTACGTGTCTCCCTTGGGTACCATATTGCCCATCACTATTATTGATTCCAATTAAATCAAATTATCGTTATCTTTCGCAAAGGTCAATCACCTGTTTTGAGTACCTTGACAGTAAGTTCTGGTGTTGAATTTATAAAGCCTGAAAAATAATTGCATCAAGTATCTTTCACAGCACAAAAAACACCTAACAAAAATAATTATCTGAATAATACCAGCAAAAACATGATTGAAAATACGAAATTTTAAAGCAAACTGTATCAAAATTACAAAAACAAATGAAAAAGGGGGAAAAATCACCAAGCAAAAATTAGT
>JXSR01S029267.1:20846-31935 GCA_000969725.1 Ophiothrix spiculata
TGCATAATATTGTGTAAAAATGGCAACAGCTAAATTCAAGCTTCACAAGACGGTGAAAACTATTTGACAAAAATATTTATGCTTACTTAAGACAGTATTTGAAATGATTAACTGCCTGTAGTCTTCTGTTTCAATACAGTCGTGTGCTCTAAGGCCTGCTCTAAGGGTCATGTAGCTTCAATTTTTTTTTCTGTTGACTTGAGAAACATGCTCCGCTTATTGGATGTAAGTACTCAGCACAATTCCCCCCCCCCCCCTGCATGATCCTCCATTTGCGGGGAGAGCCTTAATCTTGAGGTCATATATGTGCGCAGTTTGACGCAGCAAGACGCAGTCTCAAGTGCGCGCCCATAAATTTCAACTCTTTCTACACAAGAAGCACTGACATTTTTAAGTAGTAAATTCACTCTCAGGCCATTCTACAGTTGAATGTTTGCTGGCTCTAGCAAATCGCGGACCTAGCAAAGAGTCTATGGAGTGGAAAAGTGGACGTGTTTTTACTTTGCTATACACACTTGGTTAACATAGTTCATTTTTTATTTTTCCTTCACAGCTGCAACGTGTGAACACCAAACCATCGTAGAAAGATTACTACAGCATGGGGCTAACCCAACATTAACAGATAACGATGACACATTACCAGTAGATAACACGGACAATCCAGATATACAGCAACTACTGGCGGGATAGCATAGAGCTTCAAATCAACAGATTTTATATGCTTATATAACACTAGAAAAGACGCCAGTTCAACAGTTAGTCATCGTCATCTTCTTTGTGATCATCTGGCTAAGCTGTTGTTGAGTACACCACATATTTCCTCCAGCCGCAATGGTCTTCAGCCTTTGCTAACAGTTGACCATGATTTATCATACTGCCAACTTCTTCCAGAACGCAGTAGATGTAATCAGTTAACCATCACAAGTTTCTCCAGCGGCAACGGTCTTCAGCCATTGTTAACAGTTGACCATGATTCAAATGCTTACAGTGGATGTAAGCAGCAAAACCATCACAAGATTCCTCCAGCCGCAAAAGTCTTTATCCATTGCAGACATTTCGTCATGTGAGTGCAAGAAAGTCGTATTTGCAATAGATTCTATTTTACATAAATTTGCATTGCACACTGTAGAATGTTCAGTCTTGGGTCACTGGCTCTTGAAATGGTTCTTCAGGTGACTGTAAGAACCATTTCAGGAGCCACTGACATAATGACGGTGACATTTTGAGTAATTTTTTACTGTGACAATGTGCTAAATAAATAATAACTTCGGGCAACCATTGCAGATACGACTTTCTTGCACTCGCATGACGATTTGACCATGATTCAGCATGCTGCCCACATCTCTCAGAAGACAGTGAATGTGTTCTGAGAGCAGTTTTCTTTCCCTTTTCAGGTGTGGATAAAGGAATTTTCAATAGAGGGGAAGCTATTTTGACCGTGCCTCAGCAGGGCCCACTCAAAGTCGGACCCTTTTGCAGAATCAAGGTGGATGAAGAGGAAACATCTCCCTTCGAGATTTTTTTCAATATTTCTACCTATTATTATAGGTAGGTCAAACATAAATTTCTTGGACAAAGTAAACAAAAACACATGGCGGGGTTTGCATTTATAAACAATGGGGCCCTAGACTCTTGAATTTGTGTTTGCACTGTCCAATAAATTTCTGTGTGGCCTATGAAATACACTGATTTGCAGCTGTTTAACACAATGTAATTTTTAATGATCAAGATCACTACAAAAGCGGCATCAGCTCGGCTTCTACTAGAAAGTCAGGCGCCACTATACATATAAGTATAAAGGCATGCGAGCTGAATACTTCCCAAAATCTGCCCTTGTTTTCAATAATTGTAAGTTGGAAAGGTAAAGGTTTTCATGCGTGATAGAAGTTATGTAACAGCATTAAGAAATGCCTGGGATCATAGTGGTTCCATTCAATATTCCACTGTTAAATTTCAGGAGTTCAAATCCTTCTAGGTTTTATGATGTTGGTAACAGCTGAAAAAGAGGGAAGGCAAGCCCATGGGTGGGGGAAGTGGGGGTAGGCGGTATTCAAATTTAGTTTTGTCACAGGCATGCTCTACGAAATTTGAAATGCCACCCATCCAAATACCAACTTTCAAGAAAAAGGGACTCATCCATATACCAAACTGCCAAATCTCGAGTGAAATGTGTTCACATGTTTTTGCCGAAACCTGCGCTATTTCGGCACAATTTTCTAAAGTTTTGTGAAGAAATGCTCTAGTTTGCACCATTTTGTGCAAAGATTGGAAAATTTTGAAAAAGAAAACCCATAAGAATACCACATTTTGCAAACAAAAAGGACAGATTGAAATACCAGAGAGCCTAATTTTGCTATCTAAATTTGTGGTAGGTCCCCATAACCCCTTTTGTACTAAGTAGCCCCCCCCCCCCCCAAGAGGGTAAGTTGTCCCGGTGCCACCTCTGTGAGGGCACAAAATCGTCACAATCTAAAAAAAAGTTTTGCCAACCTTTGATATAGTGGATGTAACTGAAATTAATTAATTTTCCTCAAACAAGTTTTTTTATTAAAATTAGCAAATTGACCATAAAATGTGAGATTTTGGAAATGAAAAGATGTTTAAGCTGGGTTGAAAAGTTTTTTAATGTATGGTAGATATATACGAGGAGTATTCTGGCTATGTTGGTTGATTGGTGCAAAACTCAAAACTGGCCCCAAAATCGAGTAAGTTAATTAAGTAGAGATTCATACATAGTGGTAGAAACTGAAATTGGAGATGGATTAAACTTCTGCACTAAGAAATTTATGTAACAGGAGTACTTTCAGATACTACATCTGTTGTCAGCTGATGTTCTGCTGTTTTCTTCTTGTTCGTGATATCAGAGGATCGTATATAAAGAGGGGCGGGTCTAATTGTCAAACTCTGGTTCTTGTTACATCCTATACAATCCTCTGACATCACTAAAAATAGAAATACAAAGGAGAACATCAGCTGACGACCAATATTGAATATTTGAAAGTACTCCTGAGGTTTAAAAATTTCTGTAGTGCAGAAGTTTAATTCATCACCAATTTTAAAGGTGCATTGGACAGAATTTCATCTACAGGTGATATACACTCTTTATGTCCGATAATAACTTTCTTTCAAGTGCCGAATATTAAGAGAATTTTGATCAAAACATCAAAAAGTATTATTTTGTTTTTCATGTTGATCTTGGGTATGAGGCTATTCTCTTAAGTTAAAGTGATATATTGATGCAATAAGTCGGGAAAGAGATTACGTTTCATTGCTAAAACATTGCTTTTACTTTGTAGATTACAATTAAATAAAAATAAATGTCAATTTTCCATTGAATGTACTGATAAAACCAAGTTTGAGATTTCAACCTCAGGGCTCAGTATTTTTCGTTGTCGGCAACGATAATTAATAATCAAGGTAAATTTGAATATTTTGATATAGGGACTGTAAATTTGACAATGAAATGTTGGATGCTTCATTATTAACGCTAACAATTCAAATGATGTAAAAACCCTGTAATGTCTGGAAAAATGTTTGGGAATGATGCTGAACTTGTCCAATGCCCCTTTAAGATAGGTTTTAGTTTTTCAATCATACAAATAGGTGAAATTTAAGCTCCTCAAAAGAAAAAAAATAATGTAAATCCCTGAGAACACTTGATGCCAGGGCAAACAGACAGCCTATTATATCATTTGCCAGGGTCATGTGTTCTAGTGTCATTGAATCAATGAGATATTTGTGTGTGTCATATGCCGTATTGTTCCTATTAATCCCCCATGCTCTATTAAACGCCCACCCAAAAAAAATTCAAAGAGAAGTGTTAAAAAACATACAATCTTGAAGCATTTTTGTATATATATCATAAAGCTAATATACTTGTCAAAATATGCCCCTATCCCTGGGGATGGCCGGAACTTGTACCACCAGTAGCAGGCATATGACTGGATGTGTTCATATGTAAGAGTTTATGCATGTCGAAAGTTGGGGTTGGGGATTTGACCGGGATTAGGCTATGATGATAACTACATTCAAGTTATCAAACAGCTAGCAGGGGTCGAGGCTTAGTCAAGATTAGGCATCAAAATATTTCCCCTTATGGCCAGTACTTGATCGGGGCATGGTCAGGGAGTTTACAATTAAAATTTAAAAATGACACTGCAAGTTCCGGCCATCCTCGGGTATACCCAGGGGTCGGGCGTTTTCAATGAAGTGCATAACCAACAACCGCAAGTAACAGGAAACAGCACTGGAAATTAATCAAAGAGGTCGCGGTCCCGGAAATTATGTAAAAATTGTCAGTACCTCTGGGTTATCGGCGGCCTTACAACAGTTAGTTGCCGTAATTGTTAAGATTCGGTGCCAATGTTGTGCAGATTTTGATGTTGAAAATCTGTCTCTTATAATCGCCCACCCTTTATGAAATGTCCCTGCCCAGTGGGCGATTAATAGGAACAACACGGTTCGTATACCTATTGTGGTTTGGGCATTATACATATTTGTACTTTGTCCTCAATCAAAATTCCAAAGATGTGTATTTTTTTGCTAACTAAAGAGGTTCGAAGCTTTTGTTGAACAACTGTTCATTTTGACAGCACTATTTTCAGTCAAGACAATCAAGTGAATCTTGAATGTCATATTGTATCATATGATCAAACTGGTGTTTCTTCTTGTCCAATCTATTACAATAAGTACATATCAGTGACATCTATGATGCCATTGTTGCAAAAGATAAACCACTATTAGGGTCAAAACATGGTTATTTTGAGCTATCAAACCTTTGGTGCAACAAGTCTTTGTTATTACATTAATTCCAATGCATCTTCTATATGTATTGATATTTCATCACCAAGCCTCCGTTTTTAATAGAGAATACATTGGAACTATATATCAGATTTATAAGATAGCAAAGACTTCGAAAACAAGACACACAATCAGGCCTTGTTCAGGATCTTTTCCTATGGTGCTCAGAGTTTAGAGGTCCTTAAAGCCCAGGCTTACTGCATTATGCAAGGAAGTGTGGGGGTCATCATGACTGAAATCTTCAAAAATGGCTGATTTATAGGCCAAACAATAATTTATTGGACAATGTAAACAAAAATGCATGGAATGTGTTGCATTTACAAACAAAGGGGCCCTGTACAATGGATTGTTGTTTTCACTGTCCAATAATTTTTTGAGTGGGCTATTATAGTGCAATGTCAAAATGGTTGCCTCAAAGGCAAATCCTGCAATTTTGCATATGTACAATGTAGAAATATTTTGTCCAAGAATCTATATTGACATTGAGGTCAGCATGCACAAAGGAAGAATGTTTAGACTGGGTTTAAGGGGGGAAAGCACGTTACTCAATTTTAAGTTTTCAAGTTAATAAAAGTATACATTTCCAGAAAGGAATTTTCAAAAGGAACATGATGGTGATGTTGATATTTGACCAAAAATCACATTTTTTAAGAAAATCACAAAAAACACATTTTTTGGCCATTTAGGCTTTATTTTATAAATCCATCATGTTCCTTGTGAAAATTCCTTTCAGGAATTGTATACATTTATTAACCTTAAGCACTTAGTGTTAAAAAGTTATGGTACAAAAAACATAAAATTGAGTAACGTGCTTAAAGATAGACCTGGGTTATGTTGTTTTCTTTAAAATTGAATGGCCTTTGCTGTCACTTTCTTACTGCAGTAGCTACCCATATGCAAAAAATTGTATACAAACATTAAAATATACCACCGTGAAAATTTGAACTGTACAAGAAAACATATTCCACAGATTGAGCTTTTAAACCCAGTCTAAATCTTAAAACCTCTTTTGTGCATTTGGACATACAAGTTGAACAGCTGTTCAATTTGATTGCCGGATTTGATCAACTATTTTTCATTTAAAACAATACTATAAGATCTAGAAAATGAAGTGCTCCCTGTCACCCATGACTATTCATTTTATTGGCTTTTCAGGTTAGTTTTTGGTAGATATGAATATCCTCCAAAGTTAAACCATTTGGCTTAAAGATGCTTATTTTTTCTGTTACAGCCATTTGTTGAATTTAATTCCACGTGTGTTGGTATAGGAAAGCATGTGTGTGCATTTTTTCCACTTTTCAGTGGTAAAGCAAATTTTTGCCAAAATACACTTGTAAATGCTCTTCGAAATCCATAGTCCTTCATTTTGGACTGTTTTTGCTCAAATTTATTTTTAATCAAAATCTTATAGTATTGCTTTAAATGAACAATTCTAAATGTGTACAGTTTATTCACACTGTATATATGTATTCTTCTAAAGATTATTGTATAGGGAAGAGAAACTATTTTATAAACTTGATATTTTTGTTTACCTGTTTTGACCATGCACCCCTGGGGTACTCAGATTTCGGTTTGGTACGGACGCGCGGCCAGAGTTTTCGACTACCACCCGTTTTATAAACCTGAGGAAGCGAAAAAATGCTACCCATTTATATGTAAACCAACGTGGCTTTAGAAACAACTGTTTTCTAGACCGTTCACCACATTTTTACAATGTAAATTGCATTTTAAAAGCCCAATTTTGCAACCGATAGGTAAACCAAAGGAAAATTGGTCAAAAAATGGTCATTTTTGAAAAATGCAATTGTTATGTAAACCATTTTTCAAATTTTAAGGGCCTTTGGTAAACCTAGGAGGTGAAAAATGTAACTGTTCTTGGTCGCACGTCCATACACCCACCTTTCCACTAAGTACCCCCCAGGCCATGCACACAAATTTGTATCTTATTTCGTGTAGTTATGCCAAAACATACAACGTTCATTCATAGAAAAATTTGCACTGATAGAACCTTCTGGCTGGAACCAGAGGAAGCTGACAACTTTGAGTTTATTTCACTCCATTTTGAATAAAGTGATATTTAGGTTACAAAGTTTTCTTCCGTTTGTTCAATATTGAAAAAGTATTTTTTGCAGTGTAAGGCATATTCAGGAGGTTTAAAGGACAAAGGAAATGAAATTTCAAGTTTACTTTAAAATAAAGGTGAGAAATCATGGAATCTGAAACAGTGTATTACATGATTATCTGGGGCTTTGTTTTAGTATAATGATAATTAACATAGTTTTAGCTGTCAAGTATAGCTGGAGGGGCTGAAACATGTTCAATATTTCACAAGCGATGACATTGTTTGTGGCAAAGATTTAGTTGTGAAATACTGCTGATTAGAGTGATGAGTTGAATAGAGTTCTATTCGTTAATATCTATTTCAATATTAACACAAATGATGTCATAGCTATAATTGTGTTCTTTTTGTGACCCTGTTTTGGGAAATGGAATGTTCTAATGAGACTTCGGAGTAGGTCTATCACTTTATTTCCTTTGCCCTTTAAAATGATATAGTTCCCATTGGTAAAATTATTATTGTACTAGAATATCGAATGTGATTATTATACATGATTATTCTGTAACAAATGGCATTTTATAATAAATTACCATTCAAACTTAACTTTCCTTGATTTATTTTCAATACTATTTCAGACAAGGCCTAAACTTGTTTGTTTGGCATAACCTGACCAAACCTAGAAAAATAACTTGATTTTTTTTTCATTTTTCAGGGATATAATTTTTTTACTTTAAGTATATTGTCCTTACTTCCAAATACATAAAGATCACTCAAAACACTATCATTAGTTTTTCCTTGGATCCTTTTTTTTTTGATCCAGCATCATCATGGTATTATCTACCAAAGATTTAAAAAGAATATTTTTCAAAAAAAAATAAATAATAATAATCCTAACTGACCAACCAAACTTTTTCACCCATGCATGTTATCCCAAACAAAAGGAAATTTAAAGGCCTAGATGTGGTTTTGTGACAATTTTTTTGATGTCTTGCTTAACCTTTTTTGCATATACGTTGTGATATGATGTCACAAAAGCTTGTAGTTTTATCATTTGTGACCAAATTGACAAGTTGTTCAATTTATTAGCTTTTCTTGCTATTTTGACTTTTTAAAAATCATGATGAGAGCGATGCCATATGTATGTGCGCTGCATGACATCATATTTTTGTGTCCTGCGTTCAAATAGGGTCTTGGCCTGCATGCATCATCTGCTTTGTACGGCCCTGGTCATGGGTATAAATTCAGCTTTTATATGCTGCTGCTCTATGCATTAAGCCAAAAAAACCAAATTGTTTGTTTGGTCTCCCTCGACTGACACTCCAAATTGACTGCATGTATATATTTTTTTAAATTTTACAAATTGTCTTTGAAGATTTTTCATTCAGAAATATACAAATGTTACTGAGAAAGTCTCAAATAAGAAAAATATGACATGAATTGAACCAGATCAACACTTCTTAGGAATGGGCAGTATATTGTTCTTTAGAGTTGAGTTAATTTCTATTTCAAGTGAGTTTCAACCTACTGATTCTCTCTTTTCAGGAGCATTTTAGTAATGTTAAGGTAAACAAACATTTGTTTGCCTCATGTGAGAATTTATTAGGCCACACTTATTTAATTGTTTGTCTCAAAGCTGTTGTGCACGTTAATTTAAACATGCGCATTAACATCACCCAAATTGTCGTCAAAATTAGAATTTTTCTTTTCTGTTTTTTTTTAATTTTTCAATTTCGTCAAATAAAGCCACATTGAAGATCACAAATCAGGTCCTGTGGGTTGCAAAATACAAAATATCAAACAAACTGTTTTAGGGACCGTTCACAAACACTTTGGGCGGATGCAAAAAAAAAAAAAAAATTGCCCCCCCCCCCCTTTTCGACCTCAAAAACTTCCAAGAGTCTCCTTTTTTGCGGTAAATTTGTGCTAATTTTTTCAAGCCCACCCTTACGAGAGTGAAACATTTAAAGGGCCCCCTTTTTGCATCAGTCCCAGTTCAGCACCCCCTTGCAAGTGTTTGTTAACGGTCCCTTATATACAAGTAAATATCAACGGATGGAAAATGAATGGCGAAAATGGCAAGTCACGGTAACGCCTCGTATAGTTGGAAAAGTTTTTACAAAGAAAAAAAAATAATAAAAAAATAAAAAGCGCATCCCGCATTAGGTTTTCAAATTTAGGTGAGCTTTGAGACCAAACATTAGTCCGACATTTTTTTTTTGTGGGGGTAGTCAGGCGGGTGAGGACACGATTTACTTGATTTAGGCTGAGGGATTTCTAAACGCAAACTTAGGGATACATTTTACGTGTGTCGTAATATATTGGCAGAGCCACGAACTGTGTTTTGAAAATATTACAAAAACTTCTTTTTTTACATTGATCAAATAAATTACAAAAGCGATGTCACAAAATTAAACATAATTATATTACTCTAAATCCGTTGGGGTTCACGCCTGAACCCAACTTCTTCTTATCAAAACCTAATTTTTTGTACAGTTATTCGTATCCCATTACTGATCGAGGTTTTTTCTGGTCACGTGTTGTTATTTATGACCAAATATGGTATTGCCGGTGTCTCGCAAATATTGGCAGTGGCAATGGCCTGTCCGCCACCTGGGGGGTAGTATTCTTAACGACCAATGGGTTTTTCAAATTTCATAGAGGCACTTCCCAACACAAACCACATTTGAGTACCCCCCCCCCCCCCCCATGGGGGTGTGGCCACTGGGTCCAAACCCATTTAGTCCAATGCCACTTAGTCCACACCCATAAAGTCCAAACCCATTTAGTCCAATGACCTGTTAGTCCAATTGCCTATTTGTCAAAAACCCACAATGTCCATACCCACTAAGTCCAATTATTTGTTAGTCCAATAGCCTGGTGGTCCAAAACCCATTTAGTCCATCACCACTTGGTCCAATAAACTTTTGATTATCATTTAGTCCAATCAGCACTTGGTCCAATAAAATTGTGATTATAATTAAGTCCAATACCATTTAGTCCAATTATCACTTGGTCCAATAATAATTTGATTTCCATTTTGTCCAATATCGTTTAGTCCAATTACCACTTGGTCCAATAATAATTTGATAACTATTTGGTCCAATGTCATTAAGTCCTATTAGGCCTACCACTTGGTGAAGTAATGCTTCTAGGTCCAGTGACATTTAGTGAGGCTAGTTACCATCTGGCCTAATTATCAGGATTCTATCCAATGTTATGCCATGTAATGAGGGGTCATTAGGTGAGAACATGATGCATCCGTTGAGAGAAAAATACAAAAATATGAGGAGACATTGGGTGAGAGCACAATTTTTTTCATTCAGTGAGTGAAAATTGGTATTTGGTGAGATAAAGATATATCAATTTATATGGGGTCTTCGGGTGACAGCGATGTTGAAAAGGGGTGTCTTTTGACCATTGCATATGTGTTGCCTCCAGAATGGGACTGCACCCCCGGGGATGTGGTCAAGATACTGGTCAAGATCAGACTTTATAGCTACTTTATCATGAATATTAGTTAGTGTATCACATCAAGGAAATAAGCAAGCCTGGGCTAATGTATGGTAATGTTGCATAATATTTGACCCATTAATCAAATTTTAATTTAATAAGAATGTGTCTTGTGCTCTGGCCATGGTCTTCACCACCGTAATATAGTAATACCCCAAAATAATTTTGGGGGAAAATTATTCAACCAACATATTTGTGGGACAAAATAATACTTTGACCAAACAACTTTGAAATGAATATATTTTGACCAACTTTTGTATGGGCGGTTTAATTATACAGGTTAATAAAACTTGACCAAATTTCTTTAGACAAAATTCGATCGAAAATATAGTAGTACGGTACGTTATAGTCTCTTTAAAATTAAATACAATAAGATCTACATAAGGTGAAATTTCATAGCAATGATCATTGATAGTTTATTACAAGGGATAATTGGACCAGGCAATAATTGGACCAAGTGATAATGGGAAAATTATACTAAATGGTAATCAAAATATTATTGAGCCAAGTGGCAATTGGACTAAATGGTAATCAAAATTTTATTGGACCAAGTGGTAATTGGACTAAATGACAATTGACTAAATGGTAGTCTAACTTTTATTGGACCAAGTGATAATTGGACTAATAGGTCATTGGACCAAATGGGTGGACCAAATGGCATTGGACTAAGTGGTATTGGACTACATGGGTTTGGACCAAGTGGCGAAGTTTTTGGCGACA
>JXSR01S029269.1:107755-120136 GCA_000969725.1 Ophiothrix spiculata
TTGATGTCTTTCTTTCAGTGATCAGAGGTTTGATAGATCTGATTTTATTTCTACCAGCTCTGCAACCGCGCCTCGTTCGTTTTGCAATTCTTAAATCAACGAAGGTTGACCAAATTGATTTATCGCAAGGGCTGTTGATCACATTTCTCCCAATGTCCTTGAGTTGATCTCTTGTATATGTATAACGGCACATACTGAGTTTTACACGAAGATAACAAGTGCGAAAAAATCAACGTTCACTATGTATACTGTTTACATCTAGGAGGACAAGGAGAACAGTCGACCAATTACATTTCCAGCAGTAATGTCAACAACTAAAATTAATATCAACACATATAAATTTGATTTGCAAGGTATTTATCCATGGCAGCCGATAACAAAGCATAGCAAACCATCTATGTAATCAAATATCGTGTAACTGGTGTTGTAAGAATTGTGTATAAATAATTCAAACGACTATTAACCAAAATTTCCAGCCCGTATGAGCCGTAAATGCCAGAAACTTCATGTTGCGCTACAGGTGAAAATACATGTCAAGGTCGTAAATTGCCGAAATAAATTTTTGACAAATTCACAATCCTTGCACTTTCTACAAAATTACCAGCAAAGCTATACGTTTTTCTCCCTGACAACCTTTGACGAACCATAACTTGACTTCTGGAAATCGTGTGAAGTTCATTAAGGGTGTAATTGTAATCTAAAGCATGGTGTTTGCAAAAACTTAAGAAAAGGTGGAATTTACGGCTGGTTTGGGATTGACGGTCACATTTGTAGATTGTTTATAAATGCAACAAGAAAATGAGTGACAAGACATCCGACAAGTATGACCATGCTATCATATCAAAGAAATAATCTCCCTTAGTCCACTTAGACCCATTTTTTGCGAATTAAATCTGATGTCAAAATATTCAACAATTCAGAATCGGTTATATTATAGGTAAAAACATAAAAATATATTGTCTTTTTGAAAAGAAATGGTAACTTTTGAAAAATGCAATTTTTTTCAAAACTCACTAAGTCCAGCTATATTCGTGGAGTTAGTGAGTTTTGGAAAACAATTTATTTTACGATAGAAGGATATAACATTAAGAACATTAGGTGCAACTAGGACCTAGGAATCCATAAACATCTTTAAGGGTGTCCTTACCGAAAAAAATGTATATACCAATGGTTATTTGGACTTGAGGTGAAGTATCCTTTTTCAAAATGTTTTTAATTTACTTTTAACCAATTGACCTTGGTCTTTGAAATACATTTTGCGAGTTTTAGGGGAGGGACAACACGTTACTCAATTTTACGTTTTTGCAAGTTTATTTTGTACCATAACTTTTCAACAAAGTGCTTAAAGTTAATAAAGTATACATTTCCAGAAAGGATGTTCACAAGGAACATGATGAGGATGTTGATTTTTGACCAAAAATAACATTTTTGAGAAAATCACAAAAAAACACATTATTTTGTCATCATTAGGCTTCCAGACAAGCTACAAACAACAAATTAAAAAAAAAAGACTTCTGAATGGGATTTTTAATTTAAAACACCCAATCAGATGTTGCATCATTTTTATTTTTGAGAATTTTGAGAATTTTTTTGAATTTCATGCCAAATAAGGTCACAAAATAACCACAAATGGAAAAAGAGAATTTTTGACCTCATTTGCCATTAAAATCAAAAATCGAGGGGTCACTTACATTGATGGAAGGTACAGGTATATGCCGCCCTCAATACCCTCTTTTCAAGCCTCCTGCTCCCCGAGATGCCCATTTTAAGATTACTTTAGTTCCGAAGACACACATTTTCAACGAAAACGGCTCATTAGTGTGTTAAATAAAGTTTTCAACCTAATTTTTAGCGATTTTTACCTCAAGCAGTTGTAAGTTTACTGGAAAGAAGCAGTTCCTGAGACCTCAATTATTCGGAGAAAAATCGGTTCCATAGACCTTTTTTTACCAAACTTTTTTGAGGACCCCTCCCCGAACCCTCAATGCACAACAATGTAACATATTGACATTTAGATAAGTCTATAATATATAGTGTGAACAGGATCTGCTCACACTATATATTATAGATTAGAAATAGTGAGTTTTGGAAAAATTCATGCAGGGGACTAAGTGAGTTTTTAAAAAATTTGGTTTTCAATTGGTAGACCGTAGCATTATACACATTTAAGGCACTGTCCTTTATAACGGGCGAGACGGAGGAATGACATATTTATTGCCAACTTTTACCCACTTACACCGGTCAGAACATTACATATCACTCCTGTCAATAAGCTCAAAACGGCGCCAAATGATAACTTCCAAAAAGTAGACACCCTTTATACCTCAACCTCATAATATGTTGATCACTGACAGACAGCTTATTTGTAAACATACAGGTATTTATCAACATATAGAGATACTATGAATGATGAAGACGCTATTGTCAGTGGAGGCACAAGGGGGATTAAAGTATTTTTGTCCTACCTAGAAGCTTTTTGGGGCAATTTCCCTCAATTGCCACTTTTTATTGATCATTTGTACCAATATTTACGAGGTGATAGAGTACCAAAAACAAAAAGATCACCAAGTGTTTTAAATTACATTTCCCTTAATGTAATGTCAAATACGATATATGCTTTATGCAAAACTTAGGGCAAATCACCCCTTTTTTTAAAGACCCCCGAAAAATAAGGATCCCCAGCCCCAACCCTCCCGCACTTTTTTGCAAATATTTACACCTATACCTATCATATCAATTGAAATCAGCCTCTTTGCAATTTTTTCTAGGTTTGGCCAAAATTAGGGCTAATTTATGGTTACTATTATACAGTACCAGTTTGATATTTCAAATATCTATTAGACAAGGGCAGCCCCTTATATGCCGAAAATTTAAAGGTCATTGGTTCACTATAAGCTGAGATAGCTTTCACATGAAAGTGTGTTTTGTATTGGTCAAAAGTAGGATATTTGCTGGCAAGGCCAAATATTAAGCCAATCAGAGGTGCGTTTATTGAATGTAATGATCTGGAAAATACAATAGCTTTAAATTGCTAACAGAATTCAGTCTCGAAGTGTAACGTGTAATCCGATTATCACCTTAACAACTGGTTCACGCTTTCTAGTTTTGAACCATGATCGAAATGATCACCATACAAAAGTATAGCTTTCACCGTTGTCAGGAGATGTGCGTGAACCAGTTAAGCGCTGGTCACAACCCGTCGTGCGTGCATGTTGCAAATCGCCAAAATGTTCCCTTTGCTTAAACTCTCACACACAAAAAAATAATACATCCTTTGAAATTTGTGCTGTTTTGGGCACATTTGCAAGTTTGTCCTTAATATTGCTAGATTTGGAAATATTAACCAATAAAAGGGTCGGCAAATCCATGTGCCAGTCGACAAAATGGAGGAGAGGGGAGAAAAAATGAGAAGATAAAGAAAATAAGGAAAAAAGAAAAGAACAGGAAAGAAAAAAGACAAGAAAAGAATAGAAAAAACGAGAAAGGGATGGAGCTTGAAGGAGGTTCTTCTTTTCTCCTACCTCCAAGGTAGGGGAAAAATGTAGCCTTATAGAGTAAGTCCTGGTAGTCTTAGAGACCCCTACCAGGCAGCAAAACTACAAAATATTTAAAGGGCAAAAATAGAGCTACAAAAACAAAGTAAGATCAAAAACACAGTTTAATAGATGGCAAATACCATAATTATTGACCACTTTTTGACCTAAAAACTAGTTGGCAAAATGAGGAGAGGCAACATCAACACTAGGTAAATTATGGGATGGATTGAATTTCCAAAGTCGGTAAATTGTCAAGAGAATAGAACCCGGACAAAGAAAGGGATCAAGATGATTTTTTAGGTGAAGTCAATTTGTATTTGGCAATTTTAAGTGCTGTACAATAATTTCCGAGTCGGCAAATAATAATAACATCCTAAAAGTTCAGAACACCAGACTTATGGGAAATTAAGTCCAGCCAATGCAACCTGGTGTCGGCAAATTCATGATTACAAGTCAACAAGTTTACAGTTGGCAAAGACACAAATATTTTGACCAAAAACGTGTCTTTACAGTATTTACAGTGCAAGTATTTTCCTACTATATAGAATTGTCCTTAAAGTATTCACCAAATGCCACTAATTCAATTCAAAAAATTCAAAATCTTTCAGCTTCTCTGGGGAACATCCCCTCAGACTCCCCTCTGTGCAAATATCTTCATATCTGCTTAGAATTCTCTTTAAAGTATTCATAGAATGCTATACAAAATCAATTTAAAAAATCAAAATCTCTCAGCTTCTGAGGAGGCAACACCCTACAACGTACGTTGTAGGTGCCGAGCACGTGTCGACTCGGTACGATGAACGTAAGTTCTTGGTGTTCAATGAACTGTTGAACTGTCAATGACAGTGTAGGCACGGAGCACGTACGTTCAACGTGCGGAGCACGCACGTGCATCATGCGTCATCGGTAGAAGACGTGACTGCTGAAAAAAATATCAGAATCAGGAAATTCGTACGTTGCACGTACGATGTTCGTACGAAGCACGTGCGTCCATCGTACGTGTTGAAAAAACGTAGCAAGAACGCAGAGAAAGTTCCTCATGGACTAAAAATGCTACGTCGTGTCTGCGTGCTCCAAAATCGGTACCGAGTCGGTACCGAGTCGGTACCGACAACGTACGTTTCGCACGATTTTCCTACGTTTTTGCACGCAGACAGCACGTACGTGCACGTACGACGGGTTGTGACCACCGCTTTACTGGGGAAGTTACATAATCACTACGATACTGAATACCAGTGCCTTTAAAATAAGTCCATAATTAAGAAATATCAATTATAACTGATTCGGTTTTTTATTTCCAGACAAAAGATTATACAGAAGTTATCTATAGCCATCGTTTACAAACATTTATGATGACATTTTGGTGCTTTACAAATGGAGAACAAATTTTAATTGGCATGAAGTCTGTTTTAATCTTTTTAAAGATATGCATCGCAGACATTAGCCCCTTTTAACTTATTAAACTAATTATACATTTTTTGTAGCTTAACAATATTATTTATCAATTATTTTCAATGAAAACAAAATAGGTGATCAATTTGAAGAAAAAAATATTAGCAATTATGACATTTAATTGTAGATGTGATACTTGTGATAGTCAGCATCATCTCTAAAATAAAACAAAACAATTTCAATTTTGGCCTCTCTTATTGTAAAAATGGTCATTTTGAGGGCAATTGACATTGCGTATCAACATGAATTTGGAAGTCAAGGTTCACGTCATGTCAGACATTCAGAAGCGGACTTTAACATTCCGGGTTTGGAAACTTTGAACATGGAATTTGAAAAGAGAGATCAAAAATTATTATATCATACAATTGTAAAAGTATTTCTGACTTTTTGGCCTGATTATATATTTTCAATCAACTCTTGATGACACTAAATATAAAATGCAATTAAATGATACAAGGTTTTGTCTGGAGGTTATGTTACTTTGCTAAGCGGTTCAAAGAACTTGTCATAACTTCAGAATCGAAGGCTCAAATTTTCCGATTACATGTAGCCTAAACATCTCAGAAATACAATCACAAAAAAAATTGCATTTTTATTGGCACACACTGTACGCAGTAGGTTAAGCACCACTACTATAAGTTACTTAATTGAATATAGTAAACTCGGTTCAGTCACAGCTACATATAGTTAATTGTAAGAAAACACAATTTCACACGATCTCACTGTACGTTGTACTTTATATCTAAGATAAATCTCTTCCCTTTGCTGGGTTTCAGTATGAAATTACCACCACTTCAAAATTACGATTTTATTATGGTGTGGAATGTTTTTTTGCCAAGTCAACTTCCTGAATGTAAAAATATCGTCATGGTGACAAAAGTTATCTTACCCAGTCAACTCCCCAAAGTAAAATGTCGTTATAGTGAGAAATAACATCTTGACAAGTCAACTTTCTGGCAGTAAGATATCGTCATGGTAACATACATTTTCTTACCAAGTCATCTTCCTAAAAGCACGATGTTGTTATTTATCTTGCCAAGTTAACTTCCTGAAGTGCCAAGTCAATCTTTTTGGTAAAAAGTTGCCATATTTGTAATTTTATGTCATGTCGTTATGTTAAGTAAGGGGAGGCAGTGGTCCCGAAGGTGATTTTCTAAAATAACACATTCAATAAACTTTATATTTTGGGATATGATGTATATTAAGTGTAGAATTCATTTTATTACATTTGTACGTATGTCGCGTCATACGTTGCCATGGCAACGGCGGTCATATTGGATCTTTAAAGGATATCGCTGCGTGCAGTTTTTCGATATGTTGCAAGAGATTTTTAACTTCCTCTTTTGTACACATATTTTTTCAAATATTATTAAAGATATTTAAAAAAAAAATAAAAGTTTTTCGTAAAGCGCGTATCAGGAATTCGTAATTTCAGAAATTACGCAAATCGGAAAAAATATGAAAACCTGTCTCACGAAAAAATAAGGGACTTTTTAAAACTTGTTCTCTTTATAATAAGTTAGATCTGCGTAATTTAAAGATTCTCACCAAGTTTCATGTACATCGGATGAACGGTTTCCGAGAAAAACTGCGCGCGGTCCTGAAAAACGCGTTTAGCGTAAAATGCCGAAAACGATGAAAACAGTACATTTTGCAAATTATGAATCAAAATATGCTAATTAGCTTCATTAGAAGTGTTCTGGAATCTATAACCTTTCAAACATGGACAAAACGAAAACACTACACCAAATAGAAGTGATATCTGCAAGTTTCTGTTATTTTATTCAATTTTTCTTAAGATTTTACAACTTAAAAACAATAAAATACAAAAGAAATGTAATACACACATTTGTATAGGAGAAACAGTATTTTGTATAAATTTTGCGAGACTTCTTTCCATTGAAGTCAAATTAAAATCAAATGAATGCTGAAATTGAGTGAAATTTGAAATTGTAAAAAAGCAAAAATGGCCAAAATAGCAAATGTTCACATTTTGGGACCACTGCGTCCTTTAATAAGAAAAGTATCTGCTTTTCTTGACAAAATGAATGGCACCATAATTATCTTATTAAATATCGAGAAAAAAAAAACTGGTCACGAAATTGCGTTAATAACGTGACTTGTTGATAAGTTTGACCTGTTCAACGGCCAAACGCGGGAAAAAGATAAAAAGTCGAGAAAAGAGTTATTCATTATTTTAGCCAAAAAAGTGACGATTTTTGATCGTAATCTTACATGTAGAAGATCTGGGTATAAACAGGCTGCTTTTACACGATCAGTGGAAAATGAAAACAGGTTTCACATTAAAATTACCCTAAACGAGCATACAAACTACACACACTAATCAAAAGTATTGCAACATCGTCGACTGTGGTTTTGGCGCAAAATTTAAAAAACGATTTCAAAAACGATGGTATGAAAACATTGTTATGCTTTTTATAATGATATCTTTATAATGTTGTTTTTATGTTTCCTTATTTTGATGAATTGGCACTTATTTCAATACCTAGGGGGCTAGCCATGCAATTAAATGATATCGACTGCCACTCAGAATAAGCAATTCTTTGAGAGCTGATATCTGTCAAGAATCATTAATCAACTCATGTCTCTTGAAATGTGTGTTATTCAAGACTCGTCAGTTAATTTTATCTCACGTATCTTACTTCAGATTTGTGTAATATGCATGTGCGTTCAGATTGATACTGCTAACGCCTTTTTCGAAGATCCTGTCATCAAAAACATGCGTGCAGTCGAGTGTGACGTCATTTTCAAGAACGATAAGTGGTAATTTAAAAACTGTTTTCATAAAATACTTTAACATTGGTTTGCTGAGAATGACGATAAATTCGGATGTTATCGATATTCCCGTCAATTGTTGCAATTTTTTCGAATCAATACATACCAAAGAAATTCAAACCATGAGTTATTCACCAATGTTTGTCATCAAAGAATGGTTACAATGGTCGTAGCCGTCATATTTAAAACCTCAAAAAACTTATTATCAAAACTTAATTATACCCATACTCCTTAATGAAAAACGATATGGCGCCATTTCAGGGCCACTGTCACGTTCTTCGGCCAATTCGCCATCCTCTTCGCTGCCCGTGTACAATCGTGGTCAATTGTTTCCCTTTCGTTACTCTACACATATGAGTCTACAATCCTTAAACATTCCTTTAAGAATAGGTATACGCAGGTATTTTCACTTTCTGGGCAGTACTGAGCGACCAAAAAGACCAATTGTTAAAATGGCAAAAGCCTATTTTTGCAATATGATTGATGGTTTTCCAAATGTGTAGTCTTTCATGGACGACTGCTTATACGCGAGTTACATGCATTACTAGAATCCCCGACGTCTAGCAATTACAAAAACAATTACACACGCGTAAAAATCGGACACTACATTATTTAATATCATTAGGATAGAAAGACACGACATTCAGTGTAACGTTATTGCATGTTAACATCGATGTACCTGAACACTCTCGGGAAGTATTTGCAATGAATATTTTAAAGTATCATGATATTGAACATTGTTTGTTATTCTTTAATGTCTGCACTTCAGTATGTGACCGCCCTTACATATGTTATTTATTATTCATTGTACATTGTAATGCATCTTTTATGAAGCCATTATAGAAAGTGGTCTTGGAATACATCGCAGGAAGGATGCAGTAGAATAAAGTTTATTTTGACATTTTTTGTGAAGATAAAGCACACCTATTTACTAGGAAGATATTATATTACTTAAAAAATACACGTTAACGTTTCAAAGCACGCCAACTTGTCACAACATGTCAAGGATATACACGTCAACGCGTCACATCATATAATTGACATATACGTCAAAATACGTCTGAAATAAATAAATAAATAAACACATAAATACATAAATTTCCGTTACAGGTTCCTTAACCAGTTTGACTGCTCCGTCTTTAAACAAATATTCACAGAACTGAGACTACCTATATCATCAATAAACACTAGAAATTGTCCTATTTACAAAAACACAATCAGCATCACTCGAAAACACCATGCTTAAAAATAACCCTTCGTCCCCTTAGGGTTGTTGCCGATTACCCCGAAACTCAAAAGTAGCCCCGACATATAAATGATTGTTTTTACTTCATTTACGACCATTTTGATAAAATGTCAGGACATACTTGAGGATATTTTTGCAGGTTTTTGAAGAAATTGTGCAGTTTTGTATAAAAGCATGAAAATTGGCATGAAATCAGGCGAAAATGCTATAAAGTAGTAATTTGTGCATTAATAAATGTTATAATGGTTAAAATGTGGTATGGGGATCTTCATAATTTTCATAATCATGATTTTTGTATCACAATTGCTAAAAATCTGTTATTTTTTTGCTTAAATATGGCGGCCATTTTGAATCACGCCCTCTAGGCGGATATGTGTAAAATTGAATAGTTCATTAGCAGACGCCTTTATGGCCTAAATAATGATGAATTAAAAAAGAAATTAAAGTACATAACTCAATTGTGAATAATGCCTATTTTGAATAATGGCAATATGTCAATTGGCGGCCATTTTGAATCTGGCAGCCATCTTGGATTTTCAAAATAACTGAAATATGATTGATTAAGGCAATTGTGAATCGTGTTTGTCATTTCTTACTCAAACCATATATGTGTACCGTCGCGGCAAAAGGGTCCAGTTGGGTCAAAACCAAAATATGGAGATTTTCATATGGTGGTAAAGCTCATTTAATTCCCTTTTCAATGATACCAAAATCATGCAAATCGGAGCTTTGGGTGACGAGTTTTGGCAAATTATAAAATCGTACTCATAACCGTTTGTTAAAACTAGTTTGTGAGAAAAGGGCTGTTAAAGGTAGGCCTGTTTTTCCATTCGATTTTGTGTGCAGTCTGAATAGAGTATGAGCAAATCTCCATAGCAACCACCATGTTCCCTTTTGTTTATCGCCTTGAAATTTGGCTCAATGGAAGACGATACCTTGCGTAATTTAATAACAATTTTTGGACTCAATACCATGTTTCATTATTGCATAATTAATTACCATAATCGTACTCATAACCGTTTGTCAAAACACAAATTTTCACATTTTCATGATGAAAACGATTCGACATAGCGATAAAAATCACACTTTTTTACAAGTTAGTCGTTATATTTGATTAACCATCTTTACATTTTGGATACAAAAGGGTTCAAAGATTTCATTTCCACAAAAAACTCAAAATTGACCTCCCCATCATATTTTGGTATAGTTCAACTTTACCGGCCTCTAGCGCAAAATGGAAGTTGCCGACAACTGGTCCCTTTTGCCGCGACGGTACACATATGGTAATGCTGGCAAAATGGTGAAATGTTGATTTTTGTATTTTCAATAGGTGACAATGGCGGCCATTTTGAATTTTCAAGATGGCTGCCATATTTGAAGAATGAAAAAATGGCTCCCATCCTAGAATGATTCAGTATAAAATTCTCTACCTTCATGCAAATTTTTATGCTTTTATACCAAACCGCACAATTTTGTCAAAAATATCCTCAGGTAACACCACCTTAGGCATGTTAGGTGGGGATACGGTAAGTCCGTGGGTGGGGGGCGTTGCCATTTTGAAAAAAAAAATATATCAAAAAACGATGCCATTCCGACATGTCAGAAACGGTGGGGTTTTTTTTAATTCAAAAAAAAAATCATAAGCATGCCAGTTTTTTTCATGTGCAATTCTTAACCCTCGTCCTACAAAATATAAACTTCAAATAAGGGTTTTTTTATTTTACAGATTTTACACAAGTGATAAAACAAACAAAATTGTCCCGTTTCAGAAGGAGTGCATCGTCAAAAGATGAAAATGGAAGAACAAAATTACGCTCACTTTATTTTGAGAAAGATATGACAAGAGCTTTATCTGATGAGGAATCTTAATTTGATTTACCTTTGTACTCTTGCGGGAAAGCAAATTGCAAAACAAACTTTCTGATGTATGACTCAAATTACATTTCGTTCAACTGTATACATTTTATTCTTTTTAATGTTTCAAATAAAAGTCAAACACTTCAGTTAACAGGAATTTCATTAATTCATTATCGCGAGATCTAATAGTCAAAAACCTTATGCGTTGATTTTGAAAATAAAGTGGGCGGAGAATGTTCACCTTGATTCATTTATATATATAGTAGTGGTAGAATGCAGGCGAGTTTATCAATCTAATCAAGTATACGGCATAGCATAGTGTATTTTCTTACTTCATCTATTGCCGGATTTGACGTAACAAAATTAAAACTGAACATTTATATATTTGTGGGCGTGCGTAATAACAACATACTAGACTACATTTGAAAGAGAGTGCACAAGGCCTAAATGGGACGTGCGTATAAAAATGTTCAAAGTATGGGCCTTCTAAAACAGAAGCTGCTACTCTGAGTTTCATGACGTACTTTAACGATAATCGAGTGTCATCAATCATCAGGCAGATAGCATCCAATCTGACGCCATCACCAATTAAATATTACACAGATTGTATATTCTGTGGTGTTGAAATCAGACCAAAAGTTTGTTTCAGTGGTTGCTTGTACTTCTAAGGAAAGTCGAGAGTGCAAAAACCTTTGGGGGCGTGCGTAATAACAACACACATGCACTATTAAAGTTAGACAACCTTTGACGGTTTGCTGTTTCTAAATATTAGTTTATATGTGGGTAATTGTCTCTATACACATCATCACTGTACAAAATATTCATTTACACTCGAAAACTTTAAAACGACATATCTTTTGACCGAGTCGACGTATAGTTGGTAAAAGTGTCTTCGATGAAACTGGTCACCAAATGAATTATTTTATGGAAGGCCATTCTTACATCCTTCAAGTTATGTCTGTGTCATTTACACTGTTACACTGTTGGGCAATTATTTAGCGTTGGTTAAACTTTGAACAACCCATTTGTTGGGTAAATAATATAAACCAACTGTTGGTGAAATTTTACCCAATATTTGGGTAATTAGCAGAAACTTTTACCCAACAGTTAGGTAATTAGCCAACATTGTACGCAACGTTGGTAATTATTTACCCAGAAGTTGGGTTGTTCATAGTTGAACCAACGTTGGGTAAATTATTTGCCCAACGTTCTAACAGTGTAGATACACCTTTCCCCAACAAAATCTCATTGTGCCAAGTTGGTTGACCAAAATGCACTTTTATATTTTTTTTTCACCCTATATAATTTTTACCCATCCCACCATTAGACTTATTTAGGTGAAATTGAAATCCTCGGAAAATAAGCTTTCCAGCAATATACAGGGTGTGCCAATAAAAATGCAAGATTGGAAAACAAAAACATTTAAAATATAAGGAGGCCCTTTTTCTCATCAAATCATCAATGATATTAAAGTAGAGCTTCTCCCCTTCATTA